>JAAEAF010000265.1:0-82298 GCA_011037195.1 Triatoma infestans | reverse complement strand
AAAAAAATTATTATCATATCAAATTCGATTACAAAAAAAAAATAAAGTTAATTATATAAAAGAGAGAGAGAGAGAGAGAGAGACAACAGCGACCAAATTGATGTGGCTGCTCAATTTCATTGAGTTGCTAATAAACATTACTGAGCAATCTACATGAGGCAATCTCAATTCAAAAAAACATAAACGTTACCAAACTAAAATAAATAGTGTCAGCGAGAAGAAGTAAAAAAATAAAACATTCACAAATTCAATAAATAGGACATTAAATGAAACTATTTTAATAACCGCACTAACTTACTCGCCTACCGATACCTAGCCTAGCCCAGCGATAGATGATTCCCAAGCTTTATTTTGAAAGGAACTTCCACATTGTTATACCGTTCAGGAATGAATGGGACAGGGATCCCCCTCTGCTCGGTAACTCGGTCTGATATACAGACGGCTCTAAAACTCCGACTGGGGTGGGAGGCTGGGGTCTATGGGGGCAGGTCTAAAGTCAAGATTAAGGCCAGCCTAGGGAAGTACGCCACGGTCTTTCAGGCCGAAGTTTTGGCATTACAAATCTGCGCTAAGGACATTACAAGGCAAGGGTTAGAGGGTAGAAGAGTGGCCATATAATCCGATAATCAGGCAGCCCTGGAGTCACATTCCTCACAGCAAACAGTCTCAAGACTGGTGTGGGACTTCCTATCTGCCCTAACAAGGTGAGTGCTCCGAACAAGCTGACACTCTCCTGGGTTCCGGGTCATGTGGGGTTCCTTGGCAAGGGCGGACGCCTTGGTGGCGGAGGGCTTGAAGGACACCTCTATAGGCCCCGAGCCCTTCTGCGGGTCGCCCAGGAGCCTCATTCACGCTTCTATCAAGGAATGGATAGAAGATCAGCATCTGCGATGGTGGGAAATTACTCCAGGGCAGAGGCAGGCTAAACTCTTCATTAAGAGACATTTGCCTAAATTTACCAGGGACCTAATAGCGATAGACGAAGGGATATAAGGCTAATAGTGGGTCTACTAACAGGGCATTGCAGGTTGAATAGGCACATGCACCATTTCTACTTGCAGACAACGCATTATGCAGGACCGAGGAGGAAACCCCAGGACACATCCTTTGCGAGTGTGCCGGCCTGGCGAGAACAAGGTTTCTTCAACTAGAGACTAGCGATCCCGAAGCCACGAGCTTCATGACGAAGCCACTTTCAGCTTTGCAAGTAGGCTTGATTAAGAGAGCGAAGCTGAGGCATGTGCTATAAACCCAGGGGATCCACGATAGACCTCTCAATGAACGTCGCAGTGGAATGAGGCGTGGCCATCCCCTATCTAATGTAATCTACTCGCGCTAAATTCAATGAGCGTTAACGGAAAAAACGGGTATTCTTTCCTCCCAGAATTAGAAATTGAATTTATTGAAAAGAAACTCGCTATTATAAAAATCAATATGGATTTCTAAAACTTTTTACTTTCTCTTATTGCTTTTAGAGGAAGTATTGGATCGCTACAAATTTTTTATATCGAATTATCACCAGATATACTCGTTTTATGGTCCCCATGAGTCCGAAAAAGTGAGTTTATAAAGTAGTGTGTGTCTATGGTCAGCATAAATCAAATGCGGAAAATTGCAGAATGTTCAAACTTGATAAGTTCCACCAGGGGGCCTGACAGTAAGGTTTTGGTAAAAATCGATTAACCGGAAGTACCCCTTTATGATTTTTTTCAGTTTTTCCCCCTGAAACTGGAAAAAGTGATGTTAGAAGTTAGTGTGTGTGTCTTTGAAAAGAATGTATCTCAAAAACGGATAATCGCTGGAAGCTCAAATTTGATTTTCCGAGTAGATAACTGTACCGCATCTGATACCAAGGTTTCGATTAAAATCGATCTGCTACTTTTTGTTTTTTCAGTATTTCGCGTATCTCAAAAAATGGCTCCAACTAATTTCTTTAAACTTGCATCCTATCAAGACATATAAATGCATATTACTTTTATTTGCAATATTAGTATAGGAAATTTTATTTTTGTAGTTGTCTCTGCGAGGTGCAACATTCCTCTGAATTGCCATTTCAGAGCAATGTATGGTTCATCACATATAGAAAATTAAGTTATATTAAAGATATTACTAACATTCCAAAATTGTAGAAAATAGTTCACCGGATGTACGGCATTATAGAATGTTTCTGATTTTTTGATTAGTGCCATAGTATCAAATTTTCGTTATCTAGTTTCACCGGAAATACATGTTTTGAGACCTCCTGAATCAGAAAATGTGGTGTTAAAAAATTGGTCTACCTCTCACTTTTTCTCTCTCTGTTCTGTGTGTCTATGTGTGTGTGTATATAAATTTATATTTTTCTCTTTCTCTCTCTCCCTCTCTTTCTGTGGTCAGCATAACACAAAAATGGAAAATGGCAGAAAGTTCAAACTTGATATTTCGTTTAAGTTCCACCAGGGGACCTGGCTCCTGTTTTTGGTCAAAATTGGAAACCGGAAGTAACATTTACAGAAGGGATTGTTTAGTTTTTGCGGTTTTCTCAAAAATGGCTCCAACGACTTCTCTAAACTTGGAATATTAACTACGTATAATGAGCTAGAATTTTTTTTTTTTAACATTTCTCCGGGAAACTATGAGTGTAGTAACATAACCTTATAACCTCCTACACATATATACCACAAGTGTCGAGTGAAACGAAAACATTGCGATTGAAGTGAACTCTCTGCACGAAATTGATAGTTTTACTCTGACAAGGATGAAAACCCGAAACCTGTCAGGAACAAAATAAATATGCATGCTGCGACGGATAAAATACCAGATAGTATCGAGCATTGCGTACTCATTCACATATCCAAACTCTGTATTTATGATAGAGCTAAGCAAAAATATCCAGGTTTCAAGAAAATTTGTCACATTTTGTAATTGTATAAACTGCGATGTGAGTGTTTCACACTAGACTTTTTTCTCTCAGTGTTATAGAAAGTTTGAATATGTGAATGGGTCCGCATATGTATTGGATAATATATATTTTATAAGTCGTTGCATGCATATTTTGGTACTTTTCCGTTAGCCGGGCGCAAACGAAAAAGTGTTTACAATTCAATAATATTTGTTTAAAGTTGACCTTGATTTGCTTACTATTAATTAATATTTGTATATAGTTGAACGTTTTCGACTTTTATTCCGTTGACTGTTTCGTCATTCGCTTCGACTTGGCTCCCGAGCGGAACAACACTTTTTCGCTTGCGCCCGGCTAACGGAAAAGTACCCATATTTTTCTTATTCTTGACCGGTTCGGATTTTCATCCATCGTCAGGGTCGATGGACGAATTTATCAAGTTCGTTTATCACTCGTTGACTTCAACGTAGTGATTCTGTTACACACAACACCTGTTGGCTTGTTGACTGTATGTACGGGAGGTTACGTTTAGCGTAACCTTATATTATGTTCATCATAATCTTATAACCTCCCGCTCTTATAATCAACATGCCAACAACTGCAGTGTGTAAGTGTAACAGTAATATTACGTTGAAGTAAACTCTCTACAAGAACTTGATAAATTTATGCTGACAATGGATGAAAATCCGAAACAGGTCAGGAATAAGAAAAATATGCATGCTACGACGGACAAAATACTAGATAATAGAAAGTTTGTCTGTTACAAATCGAAAAAAAGGATTAGTTTCTTAGAAATTACATAGCCGGCATTGGATTCTTTCATATTATTCATTAGATATTTCCTGTTATATAGTTACGTTACAAAAAAGGTGCCATGTGAAAGTTAATGAAGTTCATATAAATTAATAAATTTAGTTTGCTCTTCTCACTCTGTAGTGGTAGGTAATATGTTCAATATTAGTAATATTACCAAATAGCTATTTAAGTATTCATGTTTTACTTCAGACGTTATGACGTGAAGATTTTTAGATTAATGCTTTGTTTTGACTAATATTCAACAGTGAAAGTCCAATTTTGAATTTTTTGTTCATATTAGGTTGCAAGTTACTAAAACCTAAAGGTCATAAACATATTTACTAATAATAGCAAATGCATTTTTAAAATTTTCTTGAACAGTTTTATTTTAGATCGAGTCAGTTTTTCGATATTGCGTTTCCACCGGAAAAATGCGTTTGGAAGTCCCCTGAATTCCAAAAAAGTTGTTTTTAGAAATTGGTTTGTGTGTGTGTGTGTGGGTGTTATAGTTAGATCAAAACGGGAAAATCACAGATAGTTCAAAATATATTTAGTTTAAGTGCTATCATTAGACCCGACCATAAGGTTTTGAAAAAAAAACAACCGAATGTACCACTTCTGAATAGATTTTTCAGTTTTTCTGCAATTTTCTCAAAAATTAGTTCCAACAATTTGTTTCAAATTTGCTATATTACCTGCACATATAAAAAGCTAGAACTTCTATTTGAAACATTTTCCAAGGAAAATCTTTTTAAGAGGGATTTTTGGGGGAGGGCAAGAGGTTTAACCCTAAAGTGTTATTTCAGTTTATAATATCACCTATATAATATTAATTATAATGAAATGTGATGCCAAAATTCCGAGTTTAAAGAAAAGCGGTTCACCAAATTTACTGAACAGTTTTTTGCGAAAACTGTAAAGGCACTAATAATGTGTTTCATTAAACATTGTTACACTAACCTTACATTCAGAAATCTATTATTACTTTTGTCTCAAACAGGCTTCTGAATAAATTCATTTAAGGGGTTTTGGGAGGGGTTGTGTGTGGAGGTTATGGTTTCCTTTTAAGTGTCACTTCAATTTATTATACGATTCCATCATTAATATAATATTAATTAAAATTAAATGTACCGTCGAAATTCCGAATTACAAGAAAACAAGATTGATGGAAGTTACCTTATACTAAGAGTTTTGTCAGTTTTCTGCAGTTTTCTCCATATACCAAAAATTGAACCCTATCAATTTTTGAAACTTTTTTCCCGAGCTAACTTATTTTCGAGAGTTTGAGTGGAGCTGGAAATTCATGCTCCGCCCTCTGATTCCACCAGACTTGCGAGCTTAGTTAATGATTTTTCTTTCTTTTAAGTTTTTCAAAACTCTTTTCAACAATTCTTTAGACTTTTTACTTAATTACTTAACCGGCGTCTCCCTTCATTTGGGTTGCCGTCAGGTCACTTCCTCTCTCCATCTCTTCCTGCCTCTCCAATCTCCATCCCTCAGACCCCTACCGGCCATCTCCGACTCTATCTCCTCCTCCCATCTCTTGCCGGTCTGTCTCTTCTTCTGTTCCTCTGAGGGATCCATTCTCTAATCCTCTCTGGCCATCTTTCCGGAGGCATCCTTCTGAGATATCCAATCACACGAATTTCCTTTTATTTATTCTTTCCCCAACTGTTTCATTTATTTCCATTTTCTTCCTTATCTCTATATTCCTTACCTTATTCATTCTGGTCTTCTGAACGCATCGTCTCCAGTAGCCCATCTCTATCACGTTCATCTTCGCACGTATCTTCCGAGCAGTGGTCCAGGTTTCACCTGAAAGGGTTTTGCCCCACAGCACTGGATGAAGCATTCTTATTTCCTTGCGGGCTTGTTTACTTCTTTCCAGCACCTCTTCTTCACATCCTCCCGCCTCATCCAAAACAGATCCCAAATATTTGAAGGATTTCACCTTCCTGTATTTATCCTCTTCAACATACAAATCCCATCCTCATTCCCTTCTATCACCATATATTCCTTTTTTTTTTAAATTTATCCTCATCCCCCAGGTGTGTAGCATTCCTTCAATTTCCTCATATTCCTTCATTAACTCCATATCTTCTCTATCCTGGGCCAGTACCACTTGATCATCCGCGAAAAACAAGGTACAAAAATGATCGTTACCTACTGGTAAACCCATACCTTTACATTTCCTTAACCAGTCCTTCATTACCCTCTCCAAATCTATTTTGAATAAAGTGGAGGACAGACAGCATCCTTGTTTCAATCCCTTAGAGCTTTCAAACACTTTTGATAAGCTTGTTCCGTTTTACCTGATACTTAATCCCTTCATACATTATGTGCATAGCTCAAATGAGGCTTCCTTCTATACCAATCTCGCGCAGAGCTCTCCACATGCTTTCTCTGGTAACTTCATCGTATGCCTTTTCTAAATAAATAAAGGCCAAATGCAACTCATTTTTCCTTTTTGCTCTTTTTAATGCCTGCCATATTTCCTTTTCCACAATCTGCACCTCCCCCTCCGCCCGCTCTTCCATTTTATTCTTAAATTCATCTCTACTCTCCGTATACAATTTCCGGTAGTACTCCACCTACAGTTCTTCACTAATTATAAGTATACAGTTTTTTTGGACAGTATTCCTTCTTAAACCCTTCAACACTTGCCAGGCCACTCTTGATTGATGTATCCCAGACAATTATCAATCTTTTGTAAGTTCTCTCCCATTGTTCGTTTTTCATTTTCCCCACAGCTTTCTTAAACTGAGTGTTGATTTCTCTATATTTTTTCCTATCCTCCTCCTTCTTAGTTCCTAACCATTTCTGATAAGCTGCTTTCTTTTGCCCAATCAGATCCCTTAAATCTTCACACCATCATTCCACTCTCTTCCCTTTCCGCTTTGCCTCCCCAAGTGCCTCCTTAGCTACTTCATGGATGCAATACTTTAAATGCTTATATATCTCCTTTGCATTTTCTCCTTTCTCTAAGTCCAATTTTTGTTTTTATCTCCTCCTAAATAACCCTCTCACAGTATCATCACGTAGTGACATCAAATTAAATTTGGGGTCATCTATTTTAATTTTTCCTTTATACAACAAGGGTTCATTCCTTTTTATATTGAAAGGTATAAACACTCTTGCCTCCAGCAGAAAATGATCCGAACCACACTCGGGACCTCTAAAAACCCTCACATCCTGTTTAACTGAACTTCTCTACCTGGTTATACAGTAATCTATTATCGATTTTAGACCTCTTGTGGCTAGCTCCACGAGTACTTGTGCACATCCTTGTGTTAAAAAAAGAATTTTGAATCTTCAGATCAAATATTTCACATGTCTCTATAACAACCTCACTGTCAATTCTCCTCAACTCTTGCATTTAGATCTCCCAGGATGAATATTTCCTCATCAGACCTCGCTTGCTCCAATACTTCATTCATGGCTCCATAATAGCAACCTTTCATTTCATCCGTCGCATCATTATTAGGCGCATAAGCCCCTAATATCATTGTCTTCTTCCATACACCTCTAGCGATACCTTCAGCATCCTTTCATTTATTTCTGCCCAACTTTTTATATACCTCTTATATTTCTTTTTAAGAATGCTGAAGACTCCTGCGCTGGCTCTATAGACTTTATCCACTCCTGACCAAAAATGTATATACTTATTCCAGTTTTCCTGCCCTTTTCCTTTTCTCTTTGTCTCCGTAAGCACCAATACATCTAAATTCCTTTTACCAGCCTTCATCTCCACCTCCCTTATTTTATTTGCAATGCCTCTTACATTCCATGTTCCAAAAACTAAATTCCTTTCCGTTGCCTTGTTTTTTTGCCATTTAATCGTCCGGTGTTCCTTTTGTGACCTTTTTTAGCATGTACGGGTTTTCTATAGGCGGGGAGCTGGCCCACCGTGCAATCCCAAAACCCTGGAGGACCTGGTTCCTTTTTTTTCGGGGAGGATCCCCTAGATAGACTGCCTTCACTACGGCTCTCAGAGGCCTATCTCCCCTTGTTGGCAGAGCTTATTTGATGGCGGCTCTTTCTTGCCATATCGCAGTGGAGTTGTCAGGCACATGCGGCATTTTCAATGACTACTTCGCCACAGAAAGTCCCACCACGCCCTCATCCACTGCTGCCTCATGGTCCGGGACCACTTATTTGGATAATTCCTTATTCGTGGCTAACATATATATATAGAGAGAGAGAGAGAGAGGAGAGAGAGAGAGAGAGGGAGGGGCCGTTCGCTATCCGCTACATGCGATCCGTCCGGTAGCCACGAGGCCCAGGCACCCGGACTTTTTGTAAATAATTATATATATATATATATATATATATAGGCCTAGCATTTTTATTTGCAACTTTATTCTATGCCAGGAAAATTGATGTTTGGTTGGTACAGGGTCAGTTGTAACTTTATTCACTCCAAATAAACATCCACTTCAGTAGAATTTAATGCGGTATAGTTCTTCTAATATTAATTCCAATTATTATCTTCTTTAGAATTCCAAGTTTGAAGAAATCGGTTAACCAGAAATACCACTTACTGATTAAGTTTGAGACCTGTTCGGAATTTTCTGGAAAACGATTGGAACAATTTTCTATAAACTTGGAATCATATTGTACATAATAAAGCGAACACTTTGACTTCATAACATTCATGGAAAATTTTAGATTTATGGTGTCTGAAGAAAGTGCAACGTTGGACTATAACTCTAAACTAACAAAGTTTGCTGGAGGCTGATTGTCTATAGGTAAATAGTCTCGTTCATTTGCGGCTATTCGTGGATCTTTTTGAGATATATACCTTAATATTACATTTTGAGTATGTCCTTAAAGTATTTGGGTATATATATACATTGCTGAAACGGTCACAAAAATGTGTTATTCTTACCGTAATGTGCTTCATGTACCGTTTTATTTTCTCATGTTCATACTTTACAAGAACTGTTTTTTTTTTTTTGTTCATTTATTAGTATAAATGCACATTTTAATGAAAATTATTGGCAGCTTGAAATGCGAATGGATTCTTTCATCAAATTATTATTATTATTATTATTATTCATTTGAAATCTACAAATGCAAGAGCAAGGCTCCTGCAACACGTCAATAATGTGGCAAAGTAGCGTGAGATGAGATATTACCCAGTGGTGACTCTCCAAATAAAATATTTATTTAATGACCTCTATCGCCGAGGGAATCGCGTGGCCAGCGCCGCGCCGCTTGAGTCGTCGAAGAAGGGATAAGGATGAGAAGTGATGAATTAGAACAGGGGTCGGCAACCTGCGGCACGCCATGTGATTTGATATGGCCTGCAAGTAATAATCTAAAAATTCAGGCTAATCCAAAAAAATTAACACTCGAGTAAAAATGGGCCCACAATTTAGCCCGCAATTTTGAAAAGGTTGCTGATCTCTAAATCAGTGAATAGGATGACCAAAGAGGGGAGAATGGATTTCTTTTTTGTGATGAATTACTTAAATTTAGTATCCCTATATAATAAAATGGTAGGTCCCAAATTATCTAAACCAGGAACTATTTATTGCAGTCGCTTCATCAAAATTCTAAGTATTCTGATATCTTTGTGATTCATAAAAATCATACGAAGAGAACTGACAGAAGAAATTTTTTATAGTACCAATCTGGTGTAGCAATCTAAAGAATGCCCAATTTACAAACTACAAACTGTTTTATTGTGTTAGCTACTTGGTCGACCATGGCACTCTTAGCGTGGAGAATTTGATATGTGTATAACCTAGTAGTACATGTGTAAGTTTGTTTTGCTAAATAGTATTTTTATTTGGATTTATATACATATCTTTATAACTGTTTTGTTTTCAATATAACGCCATTAATTTAAACCTATACTGAGTTTAGAGATCCAGTAAAACAAAAAAAACTGTTATATAAGAAATTTTTAAGTATGTATGTACATACATATTATATTAGCATACCATGTTGTCACGTAATGGTTGTCTCTAATTTTGCTAAAGAAGGTTATAAAGCCAGTTGTCAATAAGTTTGACTTTTTTTTTTGTATAATTTCGTGCGAATCGAATTCTATTAATAGCTAATGTACAGTTATATGCGATAGAAAGTGAAAATGTGATAGTCCTCAATAAATATAACTTATTCTGGGCAGATTAGTTAAAGTAAAAAATTTGGTTATTGATTATTCATAAAGAACCAACCCTCTGGTGCATGAAAGAAAGGTAAAAAAAATCAGCTTATAACGGGGGAGGCAACCAACTATTCTTGTTCTTCATTTTCTCAAAAAAAAAAGGAAAAGTGCAGCTTAATTCTTTTTTTATAAATATGAACTCTTCAAAATATGCACTTACCTGGATTAAATATTTTTAATGGAAAAGATTTTTAAATCAATATTATACTGAATTATGTTATCAGCCTCAAATACTTCCATCTGTGAAGACGACCTGATTACTTGGAAACCTGTAGTTCCTCCTTGTAGTGCAGTAGGATTAATAACAAAAAATAGAGTATAAGAAAATAAGAAGGGTATAGCACATTTTTATTATTAGAAATATCTCTTCTATCAATGTTAAATGTGAAATTGAAGAATAACTAACACAAATTAAGGCGAAGAAAGTATGAATAACATTCACTTTTCAGGCATAGACTATTTTCTCATCTTGGCGCACCTGCGATTATCCCGGCTGAACTTCAAATCAAATCTTCTCCATCTGTTGTTCCAGCAGAGGTAGTTCATTACGTTGAATGAGCAAAACCGACTGACTTACCTACATTCACTTCCATTTGCCTTAGAAATGCATTGTTTAAATATATAATTACATAAGAGATCTGCACTAGAGCATTCTAAGTCGAGGTAGAGAGACCTCATCCATGACTAAATCCTCATTCAAATGAATAAATAATAAATCTAGTGAAAAAGATCTTTTTTTCTATCTCACTTTCATTGGCTGTAATTTCAATAAAACTAATAAGGAATTTAAAAAGTAAGTCCTTTCTAACTAGACATAAGTAACCGTAACTAACGCATAAAATAGTTTATAGATTCAAATCGCTAAGTAAAAAATTTATGTTCCAATAATAAATAAAAAGGAAATCGGAGAGACGCCGGATAGATTATGGGGGGGACGAAAATCCTGAAGCATGCGCTATAAAGCACAACTGGTGTTGATGTTGTTGCGGTCATTGGCTTGACCTTTCTTTAAACCGAGATTTCATTAAACCGGCTCACTTCTCCTTACACTGAGATAGCCAAGAGAAGGAAAGTGGTCCTTTTGCGTACATAGTCTCTGCATTAAATTGTTGAATAACGATCCTAAGGTTAATGATTAACAACGGTTATCTTCTCATCTTTATTTTCCGTTAAACTACTTTCAAAATCCTTTTACTGCTGGGAAGTGGGAGGAATGATTCTTTTATGAATGAATTTAATCATTTACTTTCCATTATATTTTGAGAAGCGCTGATTAGGAATATCATTTCATAACAAACCCTATGTTATGTGAAATTACGCTGTTGCAATTTAAATATAGATCTTCTAAGTTAAAATTTAGCCGAAGTTTTCAAGGTATTATGTATTAATCTATCGGTCAAAATTATCGCATCGATGCTAATAAGCTAATCGTATTATTAAACATAAAATTCTGGAATAAAAATAATGGGAGCAAAAGAACACTTCAAGGTGAAAAAAAAAATTTGCTTACATTGAGAAACACATTAATTTTTTAATTAAAAATAGAAGTAAAAAATCTTCAATTTAAATTTCATAATCATTTTTGTAATACAATATACTTAAGATCTTTTTTTACTCTGGAAAAACCAAGACATTTTCTAATCGGTTGGTAGACTCCAGTTACTGAACAATCCATTTCTATCATATGAAAAGTGGGCCCTTATCACAATTTTTTTTCTTATTATTAAATTAGATTTAGAAACATTTCAAAAAGTCATTTCAAGAAACTTAATTTTCCAGTGATTTGTGAAGCATAAAATGGAGAAAGAAATCGATACATGTATCAATTATTTCACAATAAAAAATCATGTGTGATTGCTTCATGATAATCGTGCTCTGCAATAAAGTGATAAAAAAAGAAGAAATAATTATGTAAGATGAAATGAGACTAAACGATATTATTATGAACATTCAAGATATATGTTTGTATTGATGAGATCAATCCACACTAAATGTATTGTGTGATAGTATCTGAAATGGTCAATGCTATATAATTCTCCATTGTCATTTTTTTTTTTTTAAATTTAAGGCGTCTCAACATCTGTGGTCATTTGCGCCCGGAGCCTTCTCAGTGCACTGCCGGCCTCCGGACAGTGTTCTCCCGTTACAGACAACACTGTCCATCACCGGCCAGTGAGCTGTAGAGAGGCTCCTAGGAAGAGAAAATCTAAGGGTAGCACGGCTGGATTCGAACCCGTGATCTCCGCGTTGCTAGTCCAGCGCGCTACCACTGAGCTAATCCCTTCCCTTTGTAATATAATTGTTTTTCATCTAATATTGTTTTATTATTTATTAAATAACGAATCCTTAATACATGGAGATCCTTCGGAATACCGAGTTTTAATTTTATCAGTCGTAAAGTCTTTGTTTAATATGAAAGTGGTGGTATGGAAAACAGAAAATTCAAGTTCTAATACTTATAAATATTTAGGCATTTTATTAACAAACTTTGTCATTTAAAAATCATTGGTGTGTTAAGCTTTCTAAAGCGAAAATAAGCCTCAACTCTATTTGGGAAAATGTAATGTTGGATTTTAATTTAAATTTTGCAGCAAAACAAAAAGTGTTTAATTCGGTTATCTCATGTAGCTCAGATATGGGGGAGGTAATATATATGTTGAACCACATAAATTCCTTCGATTTAATTTTAAAAAAATATTACAGTCGCCCCAATCACACCTATATTCATCATACACCTTGAAACTGCCCTTTTTATTTACATACTCTTCCCTATTAGAAGTATAAATATCTTCCTATAAATAGATTCTCCAATATACTGTCCATAAAACTATAGGAGAGGAATATGTACTGGTTCCAGGATATTGCTGAAATTACTGCTAAATACAACAAAACATTGATTTAGATTTTAGTGATACCGGTTGACCAGAGAAATTCGTAATTTTAAATAAATAATTCTTAAAATGTTCATTTAGTTAATTTTCTGATACTGAACTGCTGAATGACCGTAACCAGTAAAAAGATTATGTTAACTTAAATACTGCTGTAATTATGGTAAATCATTCAGGAAACACTCAGCAAAAAGTACATAAAATAAAACGAATTAAACAACATATAAAAGGTATATTTAAATAATATTTACAAAAAAGAATGATAAGTGGCTTCTGCATTATCGTTAAGCAGGTACATCTCTAGGGGAGTTCTTCGGCGAGGTACCCAGACTTTCACTGAAATGTTCATATGCGTATTGTATAAGATAGGTGAACACTGAATTATTACTATGCTGTTCTAAATCTTCATGTACCAAAAGTGATTCAATGGGAGGAATACATTTTCTTGGGTTAGTCTCTAAAATAAATTACATGTTTTTTCTTAATTATAATCTGAAATACTTTTTTGGAATTTACATGAATTAAATCTGAAAAAAAAATCTAAAAAGTTGGTACCTACCTGTGACAACTACAAGCTCCATCAGTTTAAAGAAGATCATGTTGGAAAGAACTTCTAAGGGAGCATTTAAATTTGTGTCAACCCACTGATCTTTTAATATGGCAGCTGCCCAAATTTTATTTCTGAAAAAAAATTAAAGAAAGGGGGATCCTTTATTAAGGGAATTTTCTGTATATATAGTGTAAACAAATTATAACATTAAAGAAAAAAAACTTTAGTTCGAAATAAATGCATAAACATAGAGTAACAAAAATTACAACAATTACCTTAATTCATCTGCAACAATTTTCTCTTCAAAAAATTTCAACAAATGTAAAGCATTTTTAAAATGATATTCATCAGCTTCAACATTTTCATCGCTAATGATAATCTGAAACATTTTCATTAGAAAAATGCATAAGTTTGTTTTGAACTTGATAATGTGAACCTTAATCAAGTTTAATAATAAATCTGAAGGCGGCTGTAATAAAAAATAATATTAATAATAATAAACGGAAATAATAAATCTAATGTGAAGGCGGCTGGCTGGAGAATGCCGGAATTATACGACTTGCTGTTTCATAAATCAAATGTTGCCACCTCAATGGTATTCGCCAATTTTTATGATCACTGTTTAGTTGGTTGTTTTGAGCTTAAAATAATACATATTTGTGCATCTTTATTCAATAGTTTTGTACACTTTTTTTCCGCCAAAAGTCATCATCATCATTCATGTGATCGCTCGGAATTGCTCATGTAACTTGAGCTGTATTATTTATTTATTTATAAACTGTTTTATACACAATTGTGCAAACAGTGAAGAGTTTGACCTGCAATAATTATATATTATAATATATACAATAAAGGCATAGAGAACAGAAAACGGAAAAGAAAATAAACAACTAAGTGAAATATATATATACAATAAACAAGAGTTGAGAATAATATCGATTATATAATATAATTTAAAATAATTTCTGATTTAAAAATATTGAAAGAAATAGAGCACTTGAGCTGTATTAATGGAACTAAGATTTACATAAAATGATCTATTTGCGCTATTTTTCTTCATTAATAAGGCAGGAAGCATTGAAAATTTAGGGTAATCTACCCAAAACACAAAAGTAAACACTCAATAATTCCCTGAATGTAAAAATGGAGAAATTTAGTTACACAATTAAATGGATGCGCACAACTAAATTGCATAATATCGATTATTATCATGTTATGAAGGAAATGTGAGACGATTTAAACAATATTTTAGAATATGGAAGAAATAATCTGGGCATCAGACTAGATGGTCGAAAATATTTCACTCTGAATGAATTGATTGCTGCAAAGAGATTTATAGCATATATTTATAATGGAATTAATTTGGGCGCTGATAAAGATTTACAAATGCTTTTATGTATGTAGATGATTTGGTATTACTTTCGCACTCTTGGAGAGACACACAATTGAAGCTAGACCGTTTGTCAGAATAGTAAAAATTAAATAGTCTTAAGACAAACACAAAGAAAACCAAGATTGTGATATTTCGTGAAGGTTGTGCTGCTAAACAAATATTAAGAACTTTAGGTATGAAAACACTAATATTGAAATTTGCAATCTGTTCAACTATCAGGAGTGGTCTTTTCCTCCTCTGGAAAGTTTAGGCAGGCCTGTGTGTCTTCTCTCGCCAAGAGAGCAGTTGCCAGTCAGAAAATATTGACACTGTTATTTGCGACCAAATTTTCTGATTCATGGGATATAAAAAATAAGTTATTTGATTCGCAGTCTGAAAGTGTATTATTGTACATGAGTAAAATATAGGGCTGCCAAGTGCTCGCATTTGGCGGAAAGAGAGCAGTTTTTTAAGGTATTATTAAATTTATCACCGGGACACCGGATAGCTATGTTAGAGTGAAAGCAGGCAGCACTCATATTGTCTGTAAAATTTTCAAAAGCATGTTGAGATGGTGGTATAAACTATTAGAAATGGACAATGACCAGTTGCCCAGGCAATGTTTTAATCGACTTATTGAATTAATAGAGTGCAAAACGATCCCATTTAACTGGGCATAACAGCTAAGAGACCTGCTCTGTCTTATAGGAGCTAAACATATCTTGGACTGCCAAAATATTGATATAGTGATAAATAGTCTAAATGCTCTTGTAGAAACAGTTAAAAATCACTTTTTAAGTAAGGACATCGATTTTATTATTAACTCCTCATATAATTTATACTTTCATAATATTAGTAGCCTTGGAATAAATGAATATCTGTATAACTATATACATACAAAATAAAATTAATTTCACAGTTAAGAATGACTTATAAAAATATTTTCCGTATTACAATAAATGGTGAAAAAATTCTGTTTGACTGTGAAAAATACTGTACTTTATGTAATTCCGGGGAAATGGATAGTTTAATATATTTTTTAATTAACTGCCCTCTCTCTTGCCATATTTTTTTTTTCTTTTATTTGAAATTCACAATCTACATAAATAAATATTATGAGTGAATATGATGATGTGTGATGATGAATAACGTGATTGGCTGGAGGAGAGAAGCTACCCAGCGGTAACACTCTCACAGGAATTACTTCCTATTGTTGGAGGTGATCGCGGGCCAACAGCGGTTCAGTCGACGGAGTGGATTATCTGGTATAGTTGTGCAGGCGAGATTTTGAACAAGAGGATTAGAGTTGAGAGTAAGAGAGTCATAGAATTTTTTATATTTAGTTTTGACGGCTTCAGATAATATGGGATTTTGAGATCGTTGTGGAGAATAGAGTTAGAGTCATAGAATGGAGCATCTGTTATCTGACGGAGAACTTTTGACTGAAAAGACTGAATTTTCTGGGAATTTGAGCGTTTGGTTGAACCCCACAGTTCAAGTCCGTAAGTCCACATCGGTTTGAGTATGCAGTTGTATATTAGTCGTTTGTGCTGAAGAGGTAGTTTCGATCGTCTTCCTATTAGTCTGATTAGTAACTTATTCCGTTTAAGTTCCAGTCTTTTAAGTTTCGTATGTGGATCCCATGTTAGTCTTCTGTCGATGTACATCCTAAGGTAGCAAACTAAATTTGCAGGAAAGAGTGGTATTGAGTTGAAGGTTACTGAAGGACAGGAGGCACGGCGCAGAGTAAAGGTGTTTTGATGACATTTTTGTGGGTTGAGTTTAATGCGCCATTTTTTGGCCCAAGATCTATTTTATTTGTAAGAGAATGGAGGCATTGATGGGATCAGAGCTGGATGCAAGGATGGCGGTGTCATCAGCGTAAGTGCAAAGAAGCGTGTTTGTATAGGTTGGTAGATCTGAAGTGAATACAGTATACAGAAGCGGACCAAGTATACTATCCTGAGGAACTCCGGCGTCGGCCAGCGAGTAGTAAGGTGTAGCAGATCCACAACTAATCTGAAAGTAGCGGACGGATGATAAGACTTGATGAGTAAGTAATAGCTTGATGGCAGGAATTTCTTTAGCTTCCACAGTAATCCTGGATGCCACATCCTATCGAAGGCTTGAGCCACTCGAGGAAGGCATCCAGCAGTACTGTTTCCGCTCAATTGTCGAAACAATGGTGTCCACTACTCTATGGCACTGATGAATGGTGCTGTGATGTTGCCGAAAGCCAAACTGATATGATGGAATGATTTGTTCAGTTTCTAGAATGGGGTAAATCTGTTTCAATAACATTTCTCTAATATTTTTCCTAAAATAGGTAACAGACTTATTGACCTGTATCAGGATGGAAGGTGGGAAGCTTTATTAGGTTCAGAATCATTTTTATCGTAGAGAATTTCCACATTAAAGGAAAATATGTGGTTCTGAGAACTGAATTATAAATGTAAGAGAGAAAAACTATAGCTTTTCTTGGAAGATGACGAATAATTTGAGTTGTTATTATGTCGTATCCAGGAGATTTTTTAGACGTTAAGTTTTTTATGATGTTTAACATCAGAGGGGGTGAACGTTTTTGGAGGTAAGGAGAGAGGCAGAAGAGCGTCTAATTCAGTCATTACGTCAGTGGCGTGTAAGTCATCTAGTACGTCTGGATGAGGAGTAAATACGTTAGTCAAATGATTTTTAAATTCAGTGGCTTTATCGTGATCTGTTTTTGTCCATGTTCCATCGTCACGTCTTAGTGGAGAAGAAACATGTTTATAAGAGAGAAGTCGTTTGGTAGTGGTCTGTAGAGATTTACGGTCAGATGTCAGAGAGGTCACATATTCTTCATATTTCACTGATCTTTTTGCAATTCGCTTTTTAATCGTCTAGTCAGTTGTTGTATATCAGTGAGCGAGCTCTTCGTTTTTCTCTTATGAGCATTCTGACTAGGATTGGTAAGTTAGGTGTGATGACGTTCTTTTTGGAATGTTTTGACTGGAGTCCCAGATAGAAGCTTGAATTGAGTTAGTTAGTGTCTGTACTGCATTGTCTATTTCGTCAGGTGTTTTGAGGGAGATCAACAAATTCAGTTTATCTTGTAGTACATTCTCAAAAAGCGTCCAGTCTACAGATCCCACGAATAGAGAAGAAGAAGGGGTGGCGGGTTGTGGAGTTATACTGAGTGTAAGGAGAACTGGGCTGTGGTCTGAAGAGAGATCAGTAATTGTGTAGATGTATTTATAGATAGATGCCATTTTAGAAGAGATGAATATGTCCAATATGTCAGGTAGTTTAGTTAATGACGTTGGCCAGTAGGTTGGTTGATCTGGTGATAAGACTTCGTAGTGAGAAAGGGAGACAGTATCCAAAAGCGTCCGCCCCCTAGGATTAGAAGTGCGACAGCCCATTGAGGATGTTTGCATCGTAATCTCCACCAGCCAGAAATTTGGGGCCGAGAGTCTGAAAAAAAAGTTGAAAGTCTGAAGGAACAAATAGATTTATTGGGTGGACAGTAAACTGCTGCTACATTGAAGTCGAAAGATGACAATGAAGAGTGACTGCTGTGGATTGGATGAAGTGGATTGTTTGATGAGATGTTAATTGCTGATGAAGTAAAGTATTCTTTACTAGTATAGTAGAGCCACCATGAGATGTATCGTCCGGATGGTCAGTCCTGTAAGTAGTGTATCCAGTTATGTAAAAGTTAGATCGTCCTGTAAAGTGAGTTTCAGAAATAAGTGCGATGTCAATTCGTCTTTCATGTAGAAATATGTCTAATTCGTCTCTGTGGGAGTTCAACCCGTTGACATTCCAGAGAAGAATCGCAAGTGAATGTTGACGATTAAGATTCATCGAGAAAGTTTAGGAATGAGTTCACTAACAAGAGTAATAAGAAGTGTAATGAGAGGATTAATAAGAGATTTGAATTCAGAGATGAATGAGGTAAGAAGGGAGGGAATGTCATTAGAGATAGGAGAAGGCGGTACGAAAGGTGGACGAACCGCTGAAGATCTCGCGATTTTTTGAAGTTCTGTTATTGGAAGGTGATGAGGTTCCTTGATGTCTTGATTCTTCATTACCAAGTTTAGGAAATTCTGACTGTTTTGGTACAGCTGGACGAGAAGTTGTGTAGCTAGGTTGAAGGTGTTCGGCCCGATTTCCGTTGTTATAGAATCCGTCATTGTTGTTTCTTCTCCGCAGACATTGCAGTTCTTTGTGGACCACGCATCCTTTCCAGCTAGCCACATGCTCTTCTAAGCAGAGAACGCAGCTCGGAGGATTTCACGTGGTTTAGTGCATTCGGATGATGGATGCGAACCAGCACACTTACACATCTGGGAGCGTGATTACAGTACGTTCGTGTATGTCCGTACTGTTAGCACCTTTTGCACTGTAATAATTCTACTGTTTTGCGTGGTTCTTCTATTTTTATTCTGGTATAAAGTAATGTTTTCAGATTGAATATTACCGGGTTATTGTGTTGTGGTTCAAGATCTACAAAGAATAGTGGGCGTGGTGATTTAGATTTGGGATGTTTAACATTGTAACATTTCTCACTTTGAAACTGTGGCGTTCAAGATCCTCTATTATCTCTGTAGTTGGTGTTGTGTGGTGTAAATGTCTTATAATTATACGGAATGCTTTTTCTGATTTGATTTGGTGTATGTGGTAATCTGCATTATCTTGCCATATAGAAATAAATATTTAAACCAATACTTCTTGACAGCCCACAGGATGCTTTTGTCCAATATTAATAAAAATAAATTAAATAACATTCACTTATTTGTTGCTAAAAGCTTGGCTTTTAGAAATTTAATTGGATGATTTATGTTAAATAGTATCAATTCCATAATTATTATATTATAATATTTAGAATAATAATAATAATAAACAAGAATATTGATAATATTTGTAGGTCAAGTTCAATGTTTATTTGTTAGTGTTAGTTTGTTAGTTAATGTTAGTGTTAGTTTGTTTTTTGTTCTTTTCATATTTAGTTTTATCTATATAGTAAGCGGTTAGCTATTTTAATGTATAATTAGACATCTTTTAGGAATTCTATTTACATTTACAATTGTGTTTTCTTTATTTTCTTCTTATATTTTTTGTTCTGCTATCAGTTCTACACTGAGTTGAGAAGATTATTTACTCAATATATATGTAATTTTGTCAAACCCACTCCTTGCTATGGATCTATGTATCCAAAAAGCAATAAATAAATAAGAATAATATATAAAAGCAAACCCCCAGACAATTATTGTAAGGGATACCTGCTTAAGAGAACGCTGATAGTGTGGAAACATTGTAAGATTGGCGGGAAGACAGAAAAAAAAAGAAGGAAGTCCAAAGGACGCCCGAAGTGTTTAGGAAGTGTGCAGACAAGGTGTTTTCATATAGCTCTAATACCTGTATTAGCTCATATGGAGTAAATGCACGGACATTCTTAAGATCCGCAGCAAATGGAGCCAAAGCAGATACTGGAAGATTTTTTTGATAATCCAAACATTCCAATTGTGAATTAACTTTACTTTCTAAATTACTATCCAGATTATCACCAACCACGGAAAGCAATTTACCAAAAGACAACATACGCTGAAAAAAGAAAAAAAAATAGGTTGAATATTAGTTAAGCAAAACAGTAATTAATTTTCCATATAATTCAAAGGTCAACAAACCTGTTTAATTAAAGCACTCTTGTTAAAATTGAGTGCCTGCTCAGTAAGGATATTGGCTGCAGACGCAAAATCCTTCTCCCTAATTAAATATAACCAATTTAATCGTGGATATTTACGAAGAAATATACCTAATTTATGTTCATGTCCAGGTGGTGTTTCCAATTTTAATAATTCGGAAAATCGTTTTGCTGCTATAAGCCATTTAAATACTTCCTCACAAAATCCCTATAATTCAAGAAAATAATTGAAAAATGATTTTATATATAAAATAGTTTCTACAGAAAAGATAATTTCATCGAAATGTTAAGCAATGGCTTGATGTACCTAATATTTGTCGATAATATATTATTTAAACTTAAAACTCAAGTTTTAAAATCTAATTATAAAATTACCTCATCTCCAAAAACTCTCATGTATTCATATAATTTTTCCGGCTGTTTCATTTTGTACACTACTTCAATTAATAGTTTGAAATCTTTGTATTTATATGCTAATTTCTTGGCTAGATCGTATGCTTTCAGAGTTACTAAAAGAAAAATTAGTAATTCACAAAATTATTACTCAAATATTTATAAGATTTCTTTACCAAAAAACAAAACAAAACAAAAATATGCAAACACTAAAAAAATACGTACTGAAATATTTAATCAGCGAAGCACGAAGATCATAATATTTCTGATGTGGTGGATAATCTTTTTGAGTGTAAAGTATGACATCACTCAACAGAAACAATTGCATGATCATATTACTGCAGTCGGCAAATTGGTCATGATAATCCCTAATAAGTTCATAGGTTAACAATGTCTGAAACAATAAACAGAACAAAGCATTTTGTTTATTACTTTCTTCCAAAATGTAACATTCCATGTAACATAACTTAGTTAATTTGCAGTACCAATAGTACAAGATGATCGTATAATCCTTTATTGCCTGGCGCTGAAATCCAAGGTAGGTAGCTCTTGTCAATATAATAACCTTTGCGTTCTCTTTTTCTAATTACAGCATAAGCAACTTCCTAAAATTGATACAACAGTCTTAACTTATTATACAATATTTAAATGTAATATATTTAAACAAAATTATGAAATTACTGTAATAATTTCATTTGTTGCTAAAAGTATCTTCATGTATTTACTGATACTGAGCCCTTCTATCGCCAAGTTTTCACAGTTTTCTACCATTACTCGCAAACCTTCATCCACAATGCTTACCTAAAAAATACAAATAAATCTTTTGTATAATAATCACAAAACTTTCTCTTACTATTAACGTAGTTTCAAGTCAACAACCTTCTTTAAACATGGAATTGTTAATGAAGTTTGATTGAACTTTCAAGTTATAATGGTTTTGTAAGTGACTTTCGAAAAATTTTAACTTTCGAAAGTTATAAGGGTGGTGGAACCATACATTATCCTAAAAAGGCAGTATAAAGAGAAGTTCATGGGCTTAGAATATCCAGGATCTTCTAAAATAACTTACCCGGAAAATTGCATCAAACAATAATATCTTTTTGTATACAGTTAGTATTTATTTATGCAGTCGCAAATGCTCAAGCATAACTGTTCCATGGCATTGCTATTGCTTTAAACTGGGCACTAATAGCTCAGGAAGCATATGATCTATTAGGTCTTGCTGGTAAGGATAATTGCAGTTTGGGGGGGGGGAGACACTGCTCTTTCTCCACTACGTTGCAAAGTCTTGGCTCGAGCGAAAAATTGCTCGCAACTGATGGCGGCGAAGTATACTCAATAAAACTATTTTAAAGAAAAATTGTTTCGGCCGTTTTCGAGGAAATCGCGAAAATTTGGAAAATTTTGCAATGCCATAACATTGCATTTACAATTGATAGATTTACCCAACCTTCATGTTGGATGCTCCTGATAATGTTGAAACATAAATCGAGTTTAGTTCCTATGTTTTTTGATCTTTGAGTCTCTTTTGTCGCTTTCTCCCAAACAAGAACAGTAAATGCTTAGAACATTTTTTCGCACTGAGGTGACAACATCGTATTATCTTGTGAAAATGATTTCGAAATTTGACCAAATCGCATCACAAAGTAATATTATGTTAAATCATATATGTAGATCAACGTCAACCATAGTCAATTTACATCTCTGTGATATATTTAATGAAAACTGCTTACATATCGATAAAAGTAATCTTGGCTTGTCAGCTTGGGCGTAAGTTGAAACTCCATGTTCATCACAGCTTTAGTTATGGCTGAATCAATTAATTCTTCAAAACTGGAAACATAAAATAGTCATCAAAAGACAAACAATAAAAAGGTCACTCTTCTATTGTAATACTTGTTATATAACATTAATAAAGAATACTTTGTTTTGTAAAATAAATTTATGTAGATATTTTTCATCTTCGTTCAAAAATTCCTTTTTCACAGAAAAGGCAGATGTCTAAACGGCCATTCTGGGTACTTAATAGAATTTAGAGAAATATTTAGTTTGATAACCCTGTATTCCTTGTAAGGGAATTACAAGTGCTCTACTGATGGAAGAAATCCTAACTAGGAATAATATATATCCTTAAAATCCAAAACTCATGGTTATGGCGCTATAATACATGTTTGCCCCGAATAATTCTATCCCTAAAAGAGCGACCATATCCTTTGGGCGAATAATACTGACTATCAGTAAAGAGATAATAATAGTGTTGGAATTTTATAAATTCATTGATCTTTAATAACAGCTGATGGGAAATATGTAAATAGAAAGCAACATTGTGTAATAAATTTTAGAACTTAACTATATATCTATTTTGTGCTACTTGAATACTACTTACTAAACTTAATGGACTTGATTTGCAGTGAAACATTACTTACTCTTTCTGTCTGCTGCGTAACGCCATAGTTGCCATGATTTTTTCATTGTGCTCAGTCAAAATGTGTATAGTTCGTACTTCTGCATTTTGTCGCGTAACTTTACCCAACTGAGAAATATGTAATATATCACTTTTTTAATAACATATCACCGTTTAGATAATTTAAATACATTGCGACCAACAATTATAGATACCTGATTGGCCAAGTTTAGATCTTTTACAAATTTTAAAAATAGATCATGGGCTTGAAGTTTTTCCATCAACTGTGTTTCAATTCGCAATGATGTAACTCCAGACAAACTAGGAGCTTAAAAAACAACAAATTATGGTCATTTAAAAATCTTAAAAAAAGAAAATATTAAATAAAATAAAAAAATTAAGAATTCTTTAATAAAACATGGATATTACTGTGAGATTTTTCACCCCAACGAGGATCTTTGAGCGGAAGATCATTAATAATATCCAAACTAACTTTGACCATAGTTGTAGACAAAGGAGAATCAACTTTCATATTCTTTTCTGTTGGAAATGCTTTTTCAATAACATGTTTACACTGACCCTGAAACAAAAAAGTTCATGAAGATAAAGGCAATACTGTTTAATAATGTCAATTTAATCTAAAAGTCTCCATTCTGGTAAACTCTAGAAATTCACTACATTCTATGTACTTTTTTTATATATAAAAAAAGCTAATGAAAGTTATATAAAAAAGTGAAATTAAACTTACGATATTTTTTCTAATGTACAATATAAAAGCAGTCTTTATAGTGGAAACATAATCAGGTTTAGTAGACACAGGAGGTTCTCTCGAAGAAATAATACTTGGAGTTGCAAGAGTTTCTGCATTTGAACTGAAAGGAATATTTAAAAAATTATAAAATTTTACCATTACTGAATTATATAGTATATTGTTGTAGGGGATTATCGCACTGTGACCTGAAAGATCTATTGTGCTCCCCGAAGCCTTCTCAGTGCACTGCCGGCCTTCAAGCAGTGTTCTCTAGCTATAGACAACACTGCTCATTACCGTACAGTGAGTTGTAGAGGCTCCTAGGAAGAGAAAATCTAAGGGCGTCATGCTGGATTCGTACCTGGGAGCTCCGCGTTGCTATCTGTAAAGTGTACAGTGTATGTAGTACAGTGTATTGTGTATGTTCTGACGAAGTGCGTGGAGTACTGAGCTGTGATAACCCGTGAAGTCGCTACTCCCCAAGTAACTACATGCAACAGATAACCCTTACGGGTGTACTGAATTATATAATTAAAACTAGAAATAATAACTGCGGCAATGATTATCTATGCAAGCGCTTCTTAATTCAGTTATTGCGACAAAGTTCACTGCGACCAGAAAGGTTCCCTTTGGTGTCAGTGTTTCAACATAGAATGTAACGTCAATGAAGTGTCTCAACAAATCACTGACGCGACTCAACCCGAAGATCTAAGTGCTTTATTTACAGGTTATATGGTATGTGTGAATTGTTCTTCTGTATATGAAGTTGAACTATTCATTGATTTGATTCAAATTACGTAATGCAATATATCAAAATTTCTAAGTACAAGTGTATAATACTACCTATTAAGAAGATCAATACAAGCAGTATCTATTGGACATATTGATAGAAAACCATATGTAGCAGAAAAAAATACAGGTTTATTTTTATACATATCACCTCCTAATACGATCCCTCCTGGAATATCTATTCTGTCACCATCCATTGCTTTTCCAGCAACTAAAAAAAAAAAAAACAATAAACATAATTTTCAATTAAATGCCTTGATTTGTAGTTGCTCAACGGAAACTATTTTAAAACTTACTAGGTACAGCAAAAATAACTTTAGAGTTAAAAATCAACGCGGTAGCCGGTAAAAGAAGAAACCGAAGTGATGCCACACATCCAGGACTACTTGTTCCCATTTCTAAAGTTGCACTATCTTTATTTGTCAATATACACATTACCAGTGCTTCCGTTGGTGGATTTTGGTCCAAGCAAGATAGTTCCACTATGAAATGTTTATTCAGTATATAAAAAACTATACGCAAAAACAATATTAATTGTTGCTAATCACAAACTTACTAAGTACATAATGTCGAGGTTCCGATGATGCCACTAAAACCATAAGACCTCCTTCAGTTAGGCGCATATCGGTGACTACAAGTTCACAATCACCATTCTGTACTGCCTAACATTATTAATTAATTACTAAACAAAGGAAAGCGCTGACATATTGTTCCATTTTGGAAAGTTTTGAAAGAATTTTGGATAATAGAACATAGTTTACTTAAAAAAAGGATAAAACATACCTTGCGTGGAAAAGCCGCACGTATGAGATCTTCAATACTTATATCGTACAATAACTGGCGATTTTTATCACTAAGTAACCAAAGTTGCAAGGTTAAACCAGCTAATAAATATATTTCCCAAATATCATTACCACTTTCACGAGTCACTACTTTAACCACTCTCTGTAATATTTTAAAAACCATCAAAATTACAACTGAGGAAAAAGTTCAAAGATATAGTTTTCTGTTGTGGTGGTTGGTTCCGCAGAGCTGGAAAGTATCAGAGACATTTTCCGTGGTAGCCTGCTTCATTTTGTGGTCATCGACCGGTTTCGGGCGTTCGCCCATCTTCAGGATGCGTTTTTCAGACAGTGTGACAGCACACACTTGCACAGAGCAAACTCAGTTTACACACAGAGTGTAAAGTTTACACACTGACTGCTCTGTGCAAGTCTGTGTTGTCACATTATCTGAAAAATGCATCCTGAAGATGGACGAACGCCCGAAACCGGTCGATGACCACAAAATGAAGCAGGCTACCACGGAAAATGTCTCTGATATAGTTTTCTATGTACTAACGTTATCAACAGCTCCAGAAGTTGACATTCCAAAGATGATAGAGCTGACCCTCTTGCCAAGACCGCCTAGCCAACCACCATGAGCTGCCGACAAATGCGATGTGGTAACAGTAGGAAGACCTCGATCAAGGATAGGAGTTACCACTACCAAAGATCCTGATGTTGTCACGGCTACACAGCCCAGGGGTGGTGTATATTCTACCGCACAAACCTAAGAGGATATATACTAATGATAATATACATTCATATACAAGAATAAATGGGGAATCTCGTAACTGTTATACCTCTTCTCCACCAAGATGAGCATTAACATCTACCCAAGGCGAATGCTGTCCAACTTCCTGCCAATACCTTACAAGCCCTTCCGGCGAAACAGCCACACAAGATGCTGTCTGAAATGTAAAAATATATGTCATTCGTCAGGTAAATGCCGTATTCTAAGCATTTTCAGATTATATTAACATGAGCATGATGTACAGTGATGATGTTAGAACAATAATAATATTATCACTTCTAATATTTTACTAAAGCAGTTAAGAATAATAAATATGATTACCTTTTGGTCAGGCTGAACAAAGATAACTACATGATTAGCTGTATGGGCAAGATCACTAGACGGCAGCAGAAGTTCTCTGGATATTACTGTTGGTGCTATGGTTTCCTTTGTTGGCACAACATGCCATACCAACAATTTTCTACCACACACATACCAACCCCATCCATATTCGCCACTTACTTTTACAGATGACCTTTTACGACCTTTAAACAAACTTATAAGATGTAAAAAATAAACTTAAAAAGTAGCAATTAGGTACATATATCGTAAAATACCTTGATTGGATGCTAATGATTCGGCAACTTGCACAGGCATTTGAGGTCCAAATTGTTCAACTAAATGCTGTTGAGTTACGAGAACAGACTGTCGAGTTCTAGCAACTTTCCTAGAGCAAAAATATAGATATGAATACAAACCATCAATAAATAGCAGAATAGAGAGACTTGCAATGGGAGTACTTATGAGATCGCTTTCAGCAATTTTTAAAATGAATAACAACATTACAAACAATAATTACATGTGGCCGTTGTTCATAAAACAAACAAATTGTTGTTAGTCACAGTTAAAAAGTTTTTCTTTGGCCCCAGCCAACCAACATTTCGGTTGTTTGAATAATGACTAGTTAAAATCTTCAAAATATATTTACATTTTAGGTGTGGAAGCTCTTCGTGTAGCAGATAGAAAAAAGGAAGAAGTCCCCGAAGCACTCTGGTTTAGGCTTTCCATATTTCTTCTAAAAAACAGAGTGATATAATAGTTAGTTATGTTAAGAGATGGTTCTAAAGAAGAGTAGTGACTATCAATGAAAGAATTATTTGGTTTTAATTTAGAAAAGAAATTTGGCTAATAAAATGCCATTTAAGAGATTTACAAAACCTGTTTACAAATGTTTAAGGTATTATGTGTTCTTACTCACTTTGCACTTACAAAACCTTTACTATTCCAAAATGCACTTTTGGTTGTTATATTTGTAACAAGGAAATACACATAATTAAAGGTATTTATATTAATAAATTCCAATACTTAATCAGAAAAAGCCGGGAAGTTAAGCATTATAACCTCCTGAAACATAACCTATTCAAAGTAGATAACCATTCAAGTGTAAATGTACAAACTTTGAAATTTCCATCATTATAGCTCTTCAAGATAAATTCTTTTTTTTTGCTCGTAGTTGACATGAGAAAATATAAACAGCTAACCTAGGCAAGTAGTTTATTTGGTAATTGTTTACAAACTTATGACCGTCACGAGAAGAAAATCGCGTTTCAGCAGAAAATTGTGGCATCTAGCTGCAATCAAATTTTAATGTTATAAGATTAACTGTAATATTCATCATATCCAGGAAAAAGAAGAAGGTAAAAGCCGCGAATAGTTCTCCCCACCTTATTGCCTGTTCTTTTTGTAACCTACAGCAATACTTTATGCTTAATATGTATTTCCATTTCTAAACATTATTTTGCATGAAAAACAGACTTTAGTAATCTTTGCTGGTCCATGTTCAAATCTTCAGTTATACTAGTTTGAATCATGCTGGTATAGTTAAAACGTTTCCTATTATCATTCTGCTGCACCTTCCAGACTTCTTTGTATCTATTTCGGATATAAAAAGCATCCAAGGATATGGAAGCTTTAATCTAAATCTATTTTCAGCCCTGTTTTACTTCGATATTTTGCATAGAATGATTTATAGAAGAAGTATGTAATGTAAGTAAATTATGGAAGTAAATTAAATGATTAGTTAGCAAAAAATATGCCTCAAGGTATAACTTAATAACTTCATCCTGCATAGCCTAATGTGAGATTTCTTTTAATGTTTAGTACCAACTGGTGGTTTTGGATTTTTCTCTTAATATAAGGCGTGCCAACACCTAAGATCACAGGCACCCGATGCCTTCTCAGTGCACTGCTGGCCTCCGGACAGTGAATTGTTGAGGGTCGAGAAAAATCTAATTGCAGTGTTGCTGGAATCGAACCCGGGAAGTCCAGCCCGCTGCCATTGAGCTTAACCGCTTCCTCTTGTTCAATGTGTATTTGTTCGTGAGGTATAGTGGTGAGCTACATTTGTTTTCGGGTTCGCAAAACTCATGTAATAGCAGACATAAACTACCACTGGAGGCAGCATCCCCCTTTAGTGGTTATGTCGCCCCGGACAAAAAGACAAATTGCCGCCCCTTAAGAATACATGTGTATATATTTTTTAAATAAAGGCACATATTTTATGAACTTCCACTTGTAATCTCTACCTATTAATAGCAGGAATAATGCTATTGTGTAATGAAACCGCTCTTTTATAATTAGAGGTAAATAATAAGCAAGTTTATGCTTGTTCAAGCACAAGCTGAAGCAGCGCTCTGCTCTTGTACAAATGCTATTCTGTTCAGAGAAGTATATGCATGTTAACATATCAATATTTTTCTCCACTTACAGCCATTTATTTTTTAATGGATGTGACCAAAAATTATTAGTTTTTATTGAATGTTATCTTTAAAAAGTTGAGCTAGCGCTATCCTATTATTATATTCTAATGTTCGCACCAAATTTTCTGTTGTTAGTCCTAACTATTTTCTCATAAATTTCAAAAAATCTGGCTCCAAATTATGGTTTTGCTATCAATTTTAAAAGAATTTAAGTTTTACTATTGTTAAAAAAGAATGAATTTTTAATTCCACCTTTTGAATCAAAGTCTAGAATTATAGATAAATATTTAATTAAAAAAAAAATTAACTTTCCTGATTCAATTCTTAAAATTAGTTTGTGATACTAGACATTAAATTAAATCTAAAGCAAGAATAACCTCAAGATATAAGAGGTCTAACTTTGAAGGCTTCTAAAATCTTCTGCTTTATATTTCAAATAATAGTAATCAAGAAGTGTAGAGCCTCTTTTGAATATCAAGGAACAATTTCTAGTTACCATCAGCCGCAGCTAAGAGGCCGGATGCTAAAACGGTACACATGAAAACCTCAAGATTCCTGGGCAGAGAATAAATAACGTTATTTACATCCCTGGCTGATCTGCATAGACAGGAAGCCAAGAAGAAGAATAAGAACTTTTTGAGTGATTTATATCTACGGTTTTCTAAATAAACAAAAAAAAAATTGACACGATTACAAAATACTTCCTCTTACTAGGAGTAAGAGTATGTAATAAATAGTAAAATAAATTTGCATTGAAAATTAAATACTTCTTTGGAACCACCTACATAAATGAAACTATACCCTATCAATGCAAATAAATAAAAAGAAAATTAGAAGGAGTAAGAGTATGTAATAAATAGTAAAATAAATTTGCATTCAAAATTAAATACTTCTTTGGATCTACCTACATAAGTGAAACTATACCCTATCAATGCAAATAAATAAAAAGAAAATTGATTTAAATCACGCTTAACAGACGAAAAATTAAAAGATTGAGGGTAACCCCCAATTGAAAAATTGTGAAATGAAAAACAGTTTCAATCTTCTCATTAAAGTATATTACCTTTCTTTTTATGAAGTGCAATATATACGTAGTTTTGTCAATTATTTTTATGCATTCAATTTTTATATTCATGTTCTCAATTAAAATTCTTCTTTGCGCCCGAAGTTCCTAAAAAGCTAGTAACCCCTGAAATACAGTACAGATAATGGGTTGCAGTTTACAAACAAAGGTCTGTAGAATACGTTTACTTTTTTCAGTGACACAATAAAGCGCGCAATAATAGAACTATCTATATCAGACTAAGATGCCCTGCCACAGTTGTATACGATTTTAGCATTCATATATTTCGAGTTCAAGAAATTTTAGCCGACTAACAGTTGAATTACTACAATACTCTTTTAAGAGTGCCCTATTTTCTACAAATGTAATATTAACTATCTTAAAAAAAGTTGAGCGTTTGTTTGTTAAATGCTGGCAAAAATATGTACAAATCGCTTGAATTGTCATCTCTACCAACCCTTTCACAAATCTATTTCATTGATTATTCTGTACTTAAACATTAACTAATTGCAGACAAATTAATATAATTTTCGGATAATTACATATAATTTGTGGTAATTATTTACAATATAAGATTACCCTATATTAAAAAAATGCTTGAACAAAAGTTAAGGTATAAACTTTTTTTCAGCAGCTAGACTGAAGAAGGTGTCACCTACTGAAGCAAATGACTTTTCTAGAGTTTTTGTATCATTAGAATAAGCATTATCTGGAAACTTTTTCCAAGTATTTCTAAAATTATTTTCAATTTCAATAAGAGGTTTGAACTGTTTTAATGCCATTAAATGTCTGTATTTTATTATTTGGCAATATTGTTCACCATAAAATTCTTTTACATTTTCAATAGTATCATGCAGATCAGCTTCATCTTTAGTAAGGAGTATACAATTCCACGGTGCCCAAGGCTCTGCATTGTCCCATCTTGGAAGTCTTAATAATGAAGGAGTTGAAATGAAAGTGAATATTGATCTTCCTCCCCAAATATTTTGTACAATATATTCTATACATTTTGGTTGTAACAAACATACATATGGATTTTGACAACCAAGTTTATATTCATTTTCTCGAATTTGTCGAAGAATTTTACAATATGGTGAAAACCTTTTTGGAATTCGAGCTGCCTGATATTGACTATTGCAAAATTTGCAAATCGTTTTTTCCAACTGGCCTAGATAAAAAGGATATTCAGTAATTTTCTTAAATTTTCTACAAGCTTTGCATCTCAATATTAAATTAATATCTTTTGGATTTAAAATTCTTTTTACTTTATGACATTGTGGATTTTTAAAAAAGTAAAGTAAAATTTCTTCTTCCCATTTTCTTATATAATTCAAGTGGTCCTGATTCAGTCCAATGGATAGCAGCAGGCATTCACGATCCATTAGATCAAGCAGTTCATACTTCATTTCAAAATATTCATAAGATTCCAGTAGTCGTTTAAGTAATATCAGTACCTCTATTCTTTGTTCCACGCTCAAATTTTCTCTTTTGAACAAAATATATAGTTCTTTAAATTCCTTACATCGTTCTGTGTCGAATGTGTCCATTAAATACATGCTGTTATTGTTAAAATTTTGTTTACAATATGGTCTTGATGAATATTCAAAAAAGGTTTTTTTTTCATTTCGTAAATTATCAAATTTACTCAGAATTTTTTGCCTTTCCGTTCCTACCAAAATTTCTAGATCTTTTTCAAAACAGCGATACAAACTGGTCTTGTGAGCTCCCGGAACAATTGATGAGTTGTTTGCTTTTTCACAGTGTTTATTAAATTTGGCCAAAAGCCATCGAAGGTGATAAAAGTCCTCATTCTTGTGTGGAAAGATCATATCCAGTAAATCTAAAGCTTCTTGATCTGAGTCTCTACAACGAGAAAGGCGATTTGATATAATCGTTTCTCTTTCTTCTCTAAGCTTAAGAAAAGAAATCAGTTTTCCAGAAACGTCATGTTTTCTTACTTTATAACCCTTCCAACACTTTTGAATCATAGTACTCGCTCTTTCTCTCATCTCATCAGTGATATCACAGCGAAATGGAACATATGAACGTGGAATAACAATTACATCAGTTTCTCTTTGTATGAAATGATCACCTTTCCACATCTGTGTACCATGATCTTTTGGCAAATTAATACCAACATCTTTATGAGGGAGATGAGTTTGCGTGTCTCTTGTATTTAAGGCAGGTGGCTTGTACCAAGGAGACTTACCATAATACCGATTTCTTGGTTTGGTTTGAGTTGCAGCATTATGAAAGTAAATATCTGTTTTGGAATCTCTATATCCACCTAACCATTGAGATCCATGAGTCTGATTTTCTATTCTTACCAATATAACATTGTCATCATATTCTAGGTCATCGATTTCAACTGTGATATATTTTATGCTATTTTCTGGTAAAATTGGCTTATACACTGAAACATGTGATTCCAGCATTTTGGTTAATTGGACGTTTGTGTAATCTTTTTTTAAATTCTTTCCTAATTTTGGGATGTATAATAATTTTAATTTTCCAGGTTCTATGCCAATAGCTTTTGCTATATCATGCTGTAAATCGTCAAGATGGTATTGTTCTTGTATGTTCTTTATAGCACTTTTATTGAGCACGAATAATACTTTTCTTATATTTTCTAGATTTGATTTTGTTTTCACAACTTCAATTCCATCTTTAGTTATTATTAATACTTTGTTCGAATAATCACCAACACAGAATATTTCTTCAAAATCAGAAAATTCTTCTAAACTTATTGACTCATCCGAATGGTTATCAGGAAAAATAATATTTAAATAGTCCACCTGTTGAGAGACGTCCTCTTTATATATAGGAATAATGTAGTTATAATTTCCATAGTCATTCGAACGTTTGTTTAACATATTTTTCAATGTTTGCTCTGGTAATGAGCAAGTTTTTGAAATATCTTTGAAACTTTCATAGATTCTTGACGGTTCAGTTGCTTGTGCCTTTTGAGAGGAGGAAAAATGATCTAATGTAGTATCTTCATCAGCAGATATTTTTGATTTCATCATGAACAAAAATTTTTTGTTTGACTCCTCTCCAAATTGATTTTTTATAAAGCCATTATCTAGGTCGTCTTCACTGTTTGTACTATATGTCATCATATTATGGTTACTATTATATGTAACAGATTGCTCTTTATCAAGAAATTTTATTTCCTGTAAACTATCTTTAGTTATTATCGCCATTACAGTTGAAAGTCCATTTGAATTTTCTTTCTTATCTTGCTTGTATTGTTTTGCTGTACGCTGACTGTCTGTCAAGTGTGCTGAATTTGGTTCCCTGAGTTGATGTTTTTTGTATATATTCCTTATAAATATAGTCTTGTGCCGCTTTCTTGCATTAATACCCTTTAACTTTCTTTTTTTCACATTTCTTGCATTGAAAACTGTAGATCTAGTATTTTATTTTTAATTCTACTTCACTAATTAAAACCAACTCCCTTTTAGATATTGTTAAAACAAAAAATAAAAACATGTGGAATTTAATAATTTTTTATAGGATTTCATAATATATATACAGCATTTGTATTAAGTTTACAGCCGATATTGAGCAATATGCATTGGGTACATTTGATGGATTGATGGCAAATTGCAACTGTGCTATATGTAAAAAACGAAAAAGACTTTTTGAAACTTCATCTTTCTTAGGAATAAACAAAGTGATTAGTCTTTAGAATGTTTAGTTAACATACCTAGTTGAAAAATAGTGTCGTGATCGAGATAATTCTGGAGAAATGAAAACAACGTATCAAGAAGTTGTGAATAATATATGAGAATGAGAAATGTGAAATTTTAGTTATGGAATGTGAATTATACGCTACAGGAAGGTCGAATGGCATACTTATATAATTTTTCTTTGATGTATTTATAAGTTTGTACTTAAGCTCATGTTAAGCTTGTTATATTTAAGCCGGGTAAAAACAGTTATTTAAGTATATGTGCATGAATGGTGTATGTGAATTGTGAAAGGTAAAGTGTGAAATGTATATTATATGATTATCAAATAACATGCTTATATTGTTTAACAAGATATTTATTTACACCATCTTACGATCATTCAATTCGTTTTTTATCATTTCTTATCATTAATTAATCCATAGTAGTCCGCAACTGACACAGTGATCTTTCGTTTTGTTTCTACATTCAAAGGACAATTATAGAATAATAAGATAGTATGGGTAATTAATTATCAATACAAATTTCCTCCAAAACGTAATTCAAGTAACTCCACATATTTGATGTTTTCATTTTTAAAAGGAACAATTGCAAGCCTTTTAAAAGTAAAAAACAACATGAGGCAATGCCCGAGTATCGGAGAACCTAGTTAGGTCTCAACAAAGCACTTTTCGAACCACTTTTTAAACTAAATTTGCTCTGTGTAAGTTTATGTTATGTGGTCAAAACATCCTGATGATGGGCGAACGTCCGAAACCGGTCGATGACCACGAAAACAAGCAGGCTAACATGGAAAATATCTCTGATGCACTGAAACCTATCAAAAAAAATTTAGTTTCTGGTCAATCGAATTTTTCAAACTCGGAATATTAACAATGTAATTAATTTTCCTTATCATCATTATACCTATGGAAGATCCGTCTTATATCCTTTTAGCGGGAAGCTTAATGTCATCCCTTTCTCACAAAAAAAAAAAAAAAAATTGGTAAACTATCTCTGAATATAGAGATCTATCACTTTGTTTGAAACTTTGTTTCGAGAACTTTATTTAAAGAGGTTTTGGTGGTGAGAAGAGAGAGAGAGGTTATGGTTTCCTCAAAAATGTCATTTTATACTACTGGAGTCTCCCATTTATATACAACTGGAGACAAACATTTAGTAAAAATTATAAAAAGTTGTCAATTACAATTTTGTTAACTAGTCGTGTGAGTGTTTTACACCACATTTATTTTCAATTTCTGTACCAATTAAATAGTCTTATTTAACTATGGCTGGGCGTGTAGAACAATTAAACAATTATGAAACTTCAGTATATGTACTGCTTCGGCGCTACATATACTAAAATTATATTCACTAACTAAATTTGGAAAGAAAAAAATCTGGTGTGAAACACTCACTCGACTTACTTTACTGCAGTTTACCAAATTTAATTGATAAATTTGTTTCAAATTTATAATTTTTACTAAACGTTTGCTTGTCTTCAATTTTATATCAATTGGAGAATCTGAACTTAATAAAAATGACTTTTTTCCGGAAACCATAACACTTCTCATTCTTCCAAAACTTCTTTAATTGAAATTTCACGGAAAAAAGTTCCCACTAAAAGTGATAGAGGTCTCTGTATACAGAGTTTGGTATAAATCTAATTATATCAGTCAGTTTTTTTTTATGGATAAAATCATAGAAAACGAAAATAACTTCAGTAAAAAATTTAGATGATACAGTTGTATAATAAAAACTAAAATAGTATTTTAGACGTAATCATAACTCCACCACTCCTCCAAAAGCACCCTTAAATGAATTTTTCCAAAAAATAGGTATTGGTTAAAAAAAAAATTCTAAAATATGGCACAATCGCAATACTTTCTCTTACTAGGAATAATATAAAGTAAAATTAGAATTTAAAGAAAAAGACTAAACGCTAGTTTACCTAAACTATCTGATTCAAGTAAGGAAATTAAAAATAAAAAACTGTGAAGACTTGCAGTAAGTTATTTAAGATAATATATTTGATACTGTGGATGTGAGTTACATATTCTTACATTGTATCTTTTGCAGTTTGTTTGCGAAGGAAAATATTGAATCTCGGATGAAATCCATGGGTGATTTAATAGAAAATTTTAGGGTACATTCTATACTCTAATTATTGTTAACTACATTTTTATTGGAATACTTGAAGTATGTAGTCCTATTTAACTAAGTTAAATTTTGATTTACTGCATATTTGTGAACCTCCACTCTCACTATCCATGAGCTTTATAATGCTTTCTTATCTGTTATTAATAAAAAGTAATAATAATAATGAGATAAGACCTTAACTCAGTGGTAGCGCGTAGGACTCTCACGCGGAGGTCCAGGGTTCGAGTCCAGTGCTACCCCTTAGATTTTTTTCTTCCTAGGAGCCTCTAGCGCCAATGACCATAGATATAGACGCGTCATAAATTAAATAAAATTAATAATAATAATGGTCTCTATTATAAATAATTACATTAAAGACTGCCCTCCGTTGCTACTACCGGGGGTTATCATAAAACAAATCAGAAGTATTTATTACTGTTTTTTAGGATTGGTGAAGAAGCTTTCTAAATTTCCTTTTTATACTAAAAGGTAAATGTGAAGAACAATGGGAAACAATGAGTTTTGATTTTCTCCTACATATTTTCATTTTATTCAATTTAATGAATCTAATGCAGGATAGCACTTCCTTTACCCTTGTTGCCAGTATGCTCTTAGCGCTTCAAGAACGTACCTACTCGGACATTTTCGTTTAAAAAATGTATTCTAATTTTGCTAATTGTTGAAAAGCAAATGATGACACCATCCGCTCTGCAGCCAGAATGGACACTCGGACTTTTGTCATCTCTATTTTGTACAGGTGCGAGGTTTCGTTACACCTAAGACGCATAATCGTTGTATAATACTGCCCTTCCCCTTTCAATACTTTAAAAAAAACAAAGCTTCCAGGAATACTTGGCTGTAATATACCTTTCTTTTCCTTTACGTAGTGGATCGGCCGCAATTATGAACAACGCCTCTTCACAGAACTGCTGCCTCTTCTGTCTATACTTAGGAATTTTTCCGCCCGATTGTATGCCATCTTTTACCAGGATATCAAAGTTGATTTTCTCATTTTTTTTATCCCAGCATAGCAGCATGTCCCATAATCTATACAAACTGTATACTGCCTGTCGTATTCTCCAGCCTGTGTATTTCTATTATTATTGGGCCCATTACATCACCTGGACATGCTATTTTTTTTAAGTGCTTTCTTTGGATCATTAAAAAAGAACTAGAGTATTATATCTCGCAGGCAACCCTTTCCATCTGACAATGGTTTTCCAAATAGCGACCAGCTCTGCGTACACGCTGAAGCGATGTTTGGGACCTGTACCACTGGCAGTTTCAGAAAATTTATTTTTGGACGATTCTAGGGAAGTTGTAATCTTATGCGTTCCTCTACAGTGCCGGTACTTGAGTAGAATGTATAATGCTGCCACATATATTAAGATATATTAAAAACATGGCTATAATTCCAAATTTGAAGAAAATCGGTAGTAAAGTCTGGCACTAACGATTTTCTTGAAATTTAGAATATGTTACTTTTATTTGAAACATTTTGCCAGAAAAATTAATCAGAGTTCTGGAAAATCAGTGGCATTAGATTTCAGTCTTATTCAACTTTAATGAAAGCGCTGACTACATCACATCAATCTATCTGACTAGCTGTAGAGAATCAACATTTATCCCCCCTACTACTATATTTTTGTTAGGGCAGCTTTGTGTGCAAATTCCAAGTTTGAAGAAAAATGTTATTGTTCTTACTACAATAACAGAAAGTCATTTAATTTTTATTTTTAAATATTAAAGAAAATAATAAGGTGATCATAACTTTTTGTATATTTACACAGTCACGTTACATTTACATAAGCTGAACATTTAAATTAAAATATCTTTTTGTTAGGAGAATAGAAGAAGCTGTCCCCTGAAAGGATGAAAGCATTCAATAATGATTCAGGATTTGTATGAAATGCATTATCTGGTAAACTGGCCCAAATATTTCTGCTTGCTCTTTCAGTATCTACCATTTTATGAAATTCTAATAAACCTTTTAAATTCTTATATTTTATTATATTCAAAAACTCATCCCCATAGAATTCGTATACATCCTGAATTCCTTCATGTACTTTAGCTTCTTCCGTTGATAGGAGTATACAGTTCCAGGGTGCCCACGGCTTGCGAGTATCCCATCTTGGAAGTCTCAGTTCTGAAAGGTGGGTTATGTTACTTAAAACTGATTTACCACCCCATATGTTTTCAATAATACATTGGACACCATTTGGACATATGAGGGATGCATATTGATTATGACAGCCGCGTCTGTATTCATCAGATTGGATATAAAATAGTATATCACGATATTCAGAAATATTTACTGAAGTTCTACTCGCGCGGAAACAATAGGCACAAGTTTTACACTGGATTAATTTCTTATGTATATTATGAACAGGAAAGTCGTTTACATTTTTAAATTTCTTACAGTATTTGCATCTGTATATTTCTTTGCCAATCGGTGGACTTTTGTTCGGAAATAGTACACTGTCTGAGATTTTGACAAAATGATGTATAATTTCTTGCATACGTTTCCTAAGATCGTTAACGTACTTGAAAGGCACCCCATTGGAAATCAGAAGGCACTCTCTTTCCATCAACTCCAGTAGATCATCTTTCATTTCAAAATCCTCGTAACTCTCTAGCAATTTAATAAAAAGCATTAACACTTCTATTCGTTGTTCAGCGGTTAAATCTTCCCTAACAAACAATACATACAATTCTTTGAATTGTTGACAGTTTTCAATACCTTCATTGTCAATTATATAAAAGATGTCTTTATCAAAATTTGGTTTTATCTTTGGTGCTGATAAAGATTCTAAAATCTTCTTACCACTTTTTAATAGAGCATCTTTCTTCACTAGTACACTTTGCCTTTCTAGCCCCTGTAAAAGATCATTTGTTTTTTGTAACAGATTATATATTTCTGCTTTCCTGTAACTGCTGTTTTCAATTAATTTCAATTCTCTAATGCCATCAGCTTTATATTTATTTATAAGATAATGTAATCTGTAAAAGTCTTTTCTTCTATAAGGAAACATTATGTTTAATATTTGGCGGTTAAATATTTCTCGATTGTCTTCAACTAGTGGATTCGGTTGGTTTAATAGTTCTTTTACCTGCTCAAAAGCAAGTCCTTCTTCGTCAATAAAGGTACCAGCAGGTGGTCTATAGAATCTCCAATAATTTTGTATTACATAATCTGCTTGTTGTTTTGCATATGCGGCGATTTTTGTATTAAGAACATCCATTTTACGTTTCTTCCAGTATTTTTGCAATACAATAGCTGCTCGCTCTCTTGCCTCAGGGCCGTATTTTTCATCGAAAGTTATGTATTGCTTTGGATAAACAATTAGATCAGTATCAGCCGGTATATAGTGATCAAATCTCCACATTTGTGTACTGTGATCAATTGGCAAATTGATGCCCGTGTCTTTATGCGGTGGATAAGTCTGTGTATCTCTGGAATTGTAGCCAGGCGCCCGGGTCCAGGGTGTTTCATACTTTCGTTTTTTTGGTCCAGTTTGTGTTGCCGCATTGTGATAATATACCTCTCTTTCTGAATCTATATAACCGCCTAACCACTGAGATCCATGTGTCAGATCATGTATAGCCACTATAAGATGTATATCTTCATATCCCTTCAGTTCTGCTTCTATTACCACTGCAATATAATTTATTGGTTTTACAGAAGTTTTATATTTTGATGGCGATATTGGCTCCAATATTTCGGTTAATTCAACATTTGTATAATTTTTTTTAAATTTGTTTAATTGCTTTGTAATATACAATAGTTTTAATTTGTCTGGTTGTGTGCCAATTGCTTTTGCTATATCATATTGCAATTCATCAAGATGATATTCATCTCTTCCAATTTGGTGTAAGGCAGATTTATTGGGCACAAATAAAACGTTGCTTATATTCTCTAGACCTAGTTTCGTTTTCACAATTTCTACTGTATCTACACCGGCAATTAATACTTTATTAGAATAATCACCAGTATAAAATGTGTCTTCGAATTGAGAACTTGATACTAAAGTTTGGTATAGATCAGATTTAAAGGACTTACCGAGAAAATTAAACATTTGATTAAAATGATGTATTATACTATCAGCCTTTTCGTCACTAGGTGCCTTTATTGTTATAATTCGTGTAAACTTATCAGTATTTCCATTTTCCAAATCCTTTTCATCTTCATTTCCATAAATTAATGGATCTTCATCCATACAACCCAAATTCTCAAATGTAGAATTAGATACAGATTCGAAAGTTTGTCTGCGTTTATTGTTTTCATTTTCTTGCATTTTTCTACTACTTTATTCTAAGATATTCCTTCTTAAAACCTGCTTAATCAAAATTACTTAATTAGTTAATGTAAAATGACCCATATGTTGAAAATGTTTTATTTTTTCGTGACATGTGAGTTTCCAAAGCGCTGCATTAGGATCTATTTTTTGAATATGTAAACATTGATGTTACCTTTACAAGAATCAACAGCGGTTTTAATATTATACATATATTAGGAAGTCTCCGGCCCCTTGGCGCCTCTCTCCTTTATTCCTCTTAACATTCTCATGAAAAAACTGTGTCAAACGGTGCACTGCTTGAAAATACGTCCAGCCGAATTTGCAATGTCACCTGGATTAGCTCCCATCGCGCCCTTGGCGACCATCCCCAAGTGGGAGTACTGCCAGAAAAGATATTTAAGAATCGATAAAGTACACAAAGTAAGGACAAAATATATAGTTATAAAACTTGTTTTCAAACGACGTTTTTAATAGTTTCAGAAGGTTGCATTATTATTCCTTATTTTGAACGGCATCTCGAGAACGCAACATATAATTGTCCTTTGCTAAATAAAGGTTTATTCATATGTAGTCCAATATGATCAATACTCTGCAAAAGCTTGAAACTATAGGGAATTGTCATCTGTGTAGAACAAATGGTAGCCTACTTATATTGGTATCACCTGTATCCAATTTAATTCTTGGAAGGAAAACGACTTCTCCTGCACGATCACTTGTATATTTTTACCAGTAATTGAATAATTTTACAATTTAACTGTTTTTAATCGTAAGTGTTCCACATTCACACACGACTTTCTTCTAAAGCGAATTACATAGCTTTGATTTATTTATTCATTTATTTACTACAAGGGCTCAGCCCCCTGACCTCTCGGAAAGTTGCTGGTGTGTGGTACTACGTGAATGCACTTCACTTAATTGTTCAGTATTAAATATATTTTAATCACATTAAATTGTCTAAAACTGGATTGGAATTTGGACTAAAGACCACTCTCCTTGAAAAACATTTGAGTTTCTGGGTTTATTGATATATCAAACAATCAATATTCATTATTGCTTTTGTAATGACATTGCTACGACTTTGCCATACGAGCTCATTAACTACGAAAAAAAAAATCACTAGTGTACCAAAAATACGACGTACAGAATACGACGACATATATATACATACATATATTTAGATTTTATATAGTCGACATCTAAATTAAGTTAGATTAAGTTAAACTAAGAAGTCTAGACTAATCGACGAATCTCGAGAAACCTAACCTTCCCGCAAGCGCTTTCCCTTCTACCTTGCTCGCAGCATGCATTGGGTAAATCAGGGGCAACAATTTATCGATTCGATCTAAAAATATGAGTACATATAAATTTTATAAATAAGAGTGCACATTTTACATTTCTTATAAATAATATTAAAACGTGGTATACCAACTCTTATTAATTCACTGACATTTTTTATAACTTCATTTACCAATATTATCTTTTATTGGTTTTTTGATCTTATCAACTGTATTAACTCACTGGCATTTGTATGTCATGTTTTCTTTATAACTTCATTTATCATGTTATCCTTGGTACATATTAATTTTTTGATTTTATCAACTGTATTTTTTATAACTTCATTTATCATGTTATCGTTGGTACATATTAATTTTTTGATTTTATCAACTGTATTTTTTATAACTACATTTATCATGTTATCGTTGGTACATATTAATTTTTTGATTTTATCAACTGTATTTTTTATAACTTCATTTATCATGTTATCGTTGGTACATATTAATTTTTTGATTTTATCAACTGTATTTTTTATAGCTTCATTTATCATGTTATCCTTGGTACATATTAATTTTTTGATTTTATCAACTGTATTTTTCATAACTTCATTTATCATGTTATCGTTGGTACATATTAATTTTTTGATTTTATCAACTGTATTTTTTATAACTACATTTATCATGTTATCTTTGGTACATATTAATTTTTTGATTTTATCAACGTATTGACATTTATCATGTTATCTTTGGTACATATTTTTTTGATTTTATCAACTGTATTTTTATAACTTCATTTATTATGTTATCGTTGTACATATTAATTTTTTGATTTTATCAACTGTATTTTTTATAACTTCATTTATATGTTATCGTTGGTACATATTAATTTTTTGATTTTATCAACTGTATTTTTTATAACTACATTTATCATGTTATCCTTGGTACATATTAATTTTTTGATTTTATCAACTGTATTTTTTATAACTTCATTTATCATGTTATCGTTGGTACATATTAATTTTTTGATTTTATCAACTGTATTAATTCACTGAAATTTGTATGTTATATAACATCATTTATCAGTTATCTTATGAAAATATTAATTTTTTTTTATTTCAACAACCTTTATAATTTCATTTTTTTATGTTAATAACATTCGCATGTTAAATTTTATCGATAATCAAACAATATCATACTTTTAATTGTATATAATTAGTATCACTATAAACTTTACATTGTAATATTTTCACCTATTGTCAAAACTTACAAAATAGCAATATTGTCGAACCGTCATTTTAAAATTAACACGGTATAAATTATTGTAACATACATCAACTAAAATGCACACTAATTAACTTGAATTCAAAAAAAGTAGGGCACGCTCGTACAACGGCGAACATGCGAATTCAGCATCCGCAACATGCGAATTCATGCTGAAAAAATTTTCACCGGGGAGGGGATGATGTAATGACATGGCAAAGTCATAGCAATGTCAAACCTTCACAACAGATAACAATGAAAGAATAATTTACAACTAGTAGCCTAACCAGCTGCTGTCTTCAAGACAAGGCCGCGGGCAAACAAACAAACCAAGGGTAAATACCCTTACATCAAAGCAAGCACCGCTAAGGCTAGCCACTGACCTAAATCGGTGGTCACCAAACTAACCAAGGTCGCACACTAGAACAGATGTCTTGGTATATAAACTCGTATATAAACTAATATATAAACTCGCCCCACTGGAAGAGGGGAGGGTTATACGATTATACTTGAGTACGTCTTCATATACGAGAGCAGTTTACGCGATCCCTATACAGTTCTATTTATTACTTTAGTTGTGCATCTTAGTTCATTTATCTTAATCATTATAATTTATTAGTTATTTATCTTCTATTTATTTCTAAGTATTCTTTGTTAATAGTTACCATTTTTTACGTTTAAATTATTGTTCAAATACAGTCTATTTTTATAAAATCCGTGTTAATAATTCTTGCACTAACTTCCAAAAATCTCTAACTACTTCCGCTCTCTTCAAGACATCTACTACTTATCTCAGGAATCACATTGAACGATTCCACTACATCTTGTATATTACGGTGGGATCAGATCATCCAATAAACGATTCCACTACACTTTTAAGATAAGTATCTTACAGCAAGGGTTGAGTCTTTTACGAAATATGTACAAAAAGAAAAAAATATAAAATAATACAGTAACAAGAAACAGGAAAACTGAAATGCATTCATCTCAGTGGGAAGGCTCCGGGAGCCAATGACCATAGATGTTGATGCGCCTTAAATTAAAAAAAAAAGAAAAAAAAAATGAGGAACCACAATGCATAAATAAAATTGTAAAATGCAGAATAATAATAACACAATTTTTTTTTAAATAAAAATAATATTGAACTTACATATAGATAGTCGTGAAGGTGTGGACAAAGGAATTTTAAGTGGAACTTTGAAACATACACATTTATTACATCGCAGAAACATAAAAAAAAAAAAATTAAAAGTTACTAGTTTCTTGTGTTAAATCATCTACAGAAAGGAAAGTTGGGTTTTAATCAGCAAAGAAGTGAAAGGGATTTGTGGGCATTTTTGGAAGTGGGTAGGCGAAAGGGAATTCTAGGTCTTGTTTTGAAAAAACTGATACAAAAGGCGTCATCATTTCGAAAAAAAATCCGTTATCATTTCGAAAATTAACAGAAATTTTTTATATATATATATTGTAACGTTTTTCCCTCTGAATTAGCTACTGCAAAATAGTTCTAAGTGGGTTCGTTTAGATAAAATACTCTAAACTTCAATAAGACAAACAATAATTTATTGTTTTACACAATAAATTACAAATACAACACTTAATAATAATTAATTCACAGTTTAATCCAACAAAAGTTCACTTTGTTCACTCTTTATACACATTTCACAAACGCACACTTCGTTTGTAACAAGAATCTCTCTGTAAACTCCCTGCTGTCCTACTATTTATACCTGTGGAGAAGGGTCTAGAAGGTTATCGATTGTTCTAGAAAGGGCTAGAGCGCGCCGCCAGCGCTTCCTAGCGGCCACTAGGAGAACTTGAGTACCTGATTTCTCTCCTAGATGGCACCAGTGGCTGCGTTACAATATATATATATATATTTCTAATATATTTCTTTTTTTCCCGTTAGATTTGTTTGCTTTTTGTTTTAGAAAAATAAAACTTATTTTTTTCCTAAAATGTTTCGTCAGTGCAGTAATGTTGTCTTTGACATTTTTATTTCTGCAATCGTATTCGTGCTGTTACTGTTGGATCTTTCTTGAGTTGTTTGTGTGCATTGCATTAATGAATTCTAAAGTTTTGTTGATGTAATGTGTGTTAGTTAAAATTGATGTACTATTGCCTTTTTCTGCTTTAGTTATGACAAGGTTGTTGTTTCTTACTTTCTTTCGTATGTTGCTAGCAGTGCGTAATTCGTGATTGTTCTTTTGGCTGTGTGTTGATACTTTGTTTGAATGTTGTTGATAATGTCAGTTGATAGTGTCTGGCGTATTCCTGTTTATCAGGAGGAAGTGGCGTTATTGCTAGTCCTGTGTCACTGCTTGTGATCAATGTTTTTTGTCTGATTGTTGTTTTTTAAGCTATATTTCAGTCCTTTGACCAGGAGATCTGTTTCAGTTGGTGTGAATGCAAAATTAGTGAGATTGATTGTTCTTGAGTAGAATAAAATATTATTATTTGCTTGTTTATGTTGTGTTTTCTGAAGTAGGTTCAATTTTTTGTCATGTTTTTGTATTTCTAGTTCATTAAATTGGAATTCTTGTCTTGTATTTGATTGTAGTAATGTGTGAAAACAGTAATAGGGAAAACATTAGCAAGTTCGTTGTGGATGTCTTTGAGGACTCTGTTAAGTTTGTCTTTCTTGTTGTATAACATGCGTTTCCCTTGACATCACTAACTTATGTACATCCATCCCTATCAACGACATTTTATACATTGTTAAACAGAAATTAAAGTAACAGAACACACAACAATATTCAGGGTGTAACAGCAACCTCTGGCAATACTTCGGAATATGGTTTTTCGCTTTATTTAGAACAAAAAGCTACTAATAAACCATGGTCCGATTCGTTCGTCTTTAGAGTTATTCTTCATTTTGTAAAATTTTCAATTTTCCTACTTTTTGTCATAAAGTTGATTATATCTCAAAAAGTTTTTCACATAAATCATATTCAATTACAACATTGGAAAGAGCATTAAATTTACATTTAAATTTAATTTTATTTAAATTTAATTAATTATATCGTTTTTCAATGACTTTAAACTCAACTCTACAGCGCTTCGACTGTTAAAAACTATTCAATAGTATTTTCTTATAAATTTCTTTAAGGCTAGCTGTACGGTCCGGTTACAGAAAAAATATCTACATTTCACCAGCTTTCCAACGATAATAAATATCATGGCGTTTCTTTCGTTTGGTTAAAGAAAATGCGAAATAAATGTAAAAATCTGGTATGAAACACTCACACAACTTTCTCTTACTCCAGTTCTCAAAATTATAATTGACAAATTTTATAGTAAGAATAACAGATTTAATGAAATTCATCGAAAACTAAAAAAACTGTCCAGTAAAAGCACACTTCCGGCTTACTAATTTTCTTGAAACTTGGAATTTTGGCCATCTATTTATTTCTAATTAATTTTCTTTGAGTGATATAACTGTACAATCAACTATGATAGCACTTTAGAGAAAACATAACCCCACCCCTCCCTTATAAGTGCCCTTAAATGAGTCGGAGTCTTTTTTGAAAAAATCGCGAAAAAGTGAAAAAATTATTTAGTAATGTGGTAATGTAAACGCACTTCCGGTTATCCGATTTTTTGAAACTTGGAATTTCAACATCATATTCAATTCTAATTAATATTATTTAGATAATAGAATTGTTTAATAAACTGAAATAGCACTTTATATGATGAAAACCTAACTCCTCTCCGATAACTGCCCTTAAATGAATTTTCCCCGAGAAACATTACAAATAAAAGTTGTAGCTGTAGTATGTTGTCGTGATTAAGCAATCATAAAGAAAATCCTCGGAGCCATTTTTGGGAAAAACGCAAATAATTAAAAAAAACAACAAGTGAAGTGGTATTTCCGCTTGAGGAATTTTGACAGGTGACCCACTGACAGATGCCATGGTAATATCTAAACGGAATATGAAGTTTCAATTTTCTACGGTTCTTCGTTTTTGAGCTATGCTGTTCACATACACACACACCACACCAGACCACACACACAACACACATACACAACACACACACACACACACAGTTTGCTAAAAACCACTTTTTTGGGGACCTCAAAACGGATATTTCCGGTGAAAACTCAATATCGAAAATTTGACACGATTACAATACTTCCTACACGTTTGGGACTTTCATTAAGATCTGAAAATGCACATCGTTCTGAACCAGAACGAGAAGAGAAAGGTGGACCAATGGAGACTGGACGAAAAAGTGGCACTAGTGGCCCAACGGAAATAGAGTTAGATGCAACTATACCAACCAGGCACCTCCCTCTGCGCAACCAAATGTGCTGATAATCCTGTCAGCTTACAGAGGTTGGGTTAGCGCTGATATGTTACTTGGCCGACGGAGAATGGCATTAGACTTAGTTGGAACAGTATTCATGGTAAATGTCGGGTTAGAACCAGGTTTAGTAGTCAGCGAGCTTGAAAGATTTCCAGTAATAGAAACCAAATTCAGAAGAGATATGGGACGAATTAGAAATCAACAAAAGAGAGATCTTACTCCATCGAAGGTGGAAAGAGATTGGACACAACTTCTGTTCCAGACATTAAGAGAATTACACAATGTGTATAATTCACATCAAAGACGTTCTGGAGCTCAACCTCTGTTAGCAGTTAATAGAGTGAAAGTAACCCCCAAAGGCACTGCTCGCAAATGAAAAGCTGCCAAATCTGGAGGTGCACAAGTTGGTTCCAGATCTCAGTATAATGTTTTGTCAAGATGTGGCACCAGGAACAGAGATTCAAGAAGGCGTAGAATCACGGCGAGATTATCTTCCTTACGTTGTAGGAGCCCAAGGAGGACTTCATCATTTGAGTGTTTCTGTTCGGGACGAACAGATGTGAGAGGGTAGCAGTGTAACGCAGCCGGTGGTGCTATCTAGGAGAGAGAGTAGGAACCTCAAGTTCTCCTAGTGGCCGTTAGGAAACGCTGGCGGCGCATTCTAGCTCTTTGTAGAAGGATCGAGGAAGTTCCAGACCATTCTCCACCGGTATAAATAGTGGGACCACAGAGAGTTGAGAGAGTTTTTCTAGTTACAAACGAAAATACGTTTGTGGAAAGTGTATAAAAAGTGAACAAAGTGAACTTTTGTGATTTAAACTGTGAAGTAATTATTATTAAGTGTTGTATTTTGTATAACAATAAATTGGTGTTTTCTTTATTGAAGTTTAGAGTACTTAATCTATACGATACCACTTAAAACTAGTTGCAGTAGCTAGTTTAGAGGGAAAACGTTATAATATTATTATTAGTATTCTTTCTTTTTGTTATGATTAGGAATTTTCCAGTACTCTGACAGACGGCAATGGCGATGTCAAATGTAACTTTTTTTTTTGTTTTGTATAATACAGTTATGTGTGTATTTGTTTAAAATAAAGCTATCTATCTATCTATCTATTAACGGAGCTGAAAAAGTTGAAAAAAACAGGAAGTACTAGCAAGGAATTTGATAAATGAGGATAGGGAATAGTATGTGTGATGATTTAAATAAAACTCTACTTGTTTGAACTTAAACTACTAAAAGGACGTTTGTGTTTTAATTTTTGGCTAATTTTTTCAGTAATAATTCATTGTTTTTTTACTTTATCCTTTTCTAGTTTGAGAGATATTAACAATGCTCTGAAAAGTAAGTATTTAGAATTATGCAGGATCAATATAGAAAAGAATATAGAGGCAAATATTATTCAAACATACAGCCTCGAATCCCTTGTAGACCTTGGTTTGAAGAGTTGGAGGGGGAAAGGCAATTCTATACCACGATAATGCGATTGAGGTTTAACCATAATCTCACCAAGCCGCAACTTTATAAAATACGCATCGTAAATAGTCCCAAATGCGATTGCGGTAACGGAGAGGATAGCGACATCAATTATTTACTCTTTAGCTGTACAATGTATAGTAAAAAAAAAAAGTTTGTAACCGAACTCCAAGTATGTACGATTTCCTTGTAGCGCAAAAAGCATATTGGCACTTGTTTGCATATACAAGTTCATCAAAGGGAATAAAATGAAAATATAAGTCGGATTAGGAATTATCTTTCAGTACATTGTAGTTCTTTGCTCAATTCACTTATACTAGACATCAAAACAACGTAATATTCAAAGGATTAACTATAAAATTGTTTCAGATATGACATGTCTAAAGATTAAGGATAAGAGCCGCATCGCTCAAAATACCCTTATCTCTGCAAGGATGGAGAATGAAGAAGGGGAAGAGGGTGCAGAAGTCTAGTGGAAGACTACAAGAGACATGTCAATTTGAAAAGATAGGGCTGGTTTTTTTCACCAACATATTGGCAGTTGCAGGCAATTAGAAACCAAGGGTAGTTAATAATATCAATATGTTGGTTTTTACCAGCCCTCAAAATTAAAATTACTGGTTAATGTCAAACAGACAAAACCAAAAAACAAATACTTTATCTTTTAAGTATTTAGTAACGTCAACTTAAGTTTAAATTGCTTACATATTCATCACAAAATATTTGTAATTGCTTGCAGATTTTTAAAATTCATCATAATCTTTTCATTATTTGTTTTTAAATTTCTGTTTAATGTTTTTACAAAATCATAGACAAATAAAAAACAAATTTCTATCTTACTATTTCTATCTATTTAACAATTTATACATATATTTAAAATGAAGATTCTGTTTTATATCTAGCTGCATTAAGCAAAAAATATGTTTTATGAATAAGGATTCTATTTTCTTTGTCAGTTATCTTGTCTGAAAAATAAGAAGAAAAAAAGAAACTTTAGTCACCTTTCTCTAGTCTAATCCAAAATCTTCAATCATAAAATGAAAGCCAGGATCATGCAGTCATAATAAAAACATACTTTCCTATTTCAATTTTCTATTGCAAAATATCTTTCTGGAGTTCTTTTTAACTACTTCCAAGGATATGGAAACGTTAATCTAAATCTATTTTCAGCCACTGTTTTACTTTGACATTTTACAAAGAATGATTTAAAGAAGGAATATATAATGTAGGGAAGAGTTTTCAATTTACTTCTCATTCATTTCAGTGTAGTAAATTGAATGATTAATTAGCATAAAAGATACCTTAGAGGTATAACTTAATAACTTCATCCTGCAGAGCCTAAATGTGAGATTTTTTCAATGTTTAGTAATGGTTGTTATGTTTGGTGCCTCAGAGCTGGAAAGCATCAGAGATATTTCCCGTGACAGCATAAGTTTTTAAATTGAGTTATTTACTTATATAATATCTTAAGAGAAATTAAAACAAAAATACCAGACTAAAGATAGTTCAATTCTCTATTTAAGAATAGGGAAGTATTTCCATGAAAAGTAAATCATGAACAGAAAAATTGGAGAAAATCTTATCATTCACTTAACCATGGACATTCTACTTTTACTCAATTTCAAATTGAACATTGTAAATTTTTTATGTGCACTGCATTTGAGTAGAGAAAGAAAGAAAGAACTGCTTAAATTTAGTTGAGTGAATCAACTAAATTTGCTCTGTGCAAATCTATGTTATCACACTGTTTACAAAAAGCATCCTGATGATGGGCGAACGCCCGAAACCGGTCGACGACCACAAAAAGAAGCAGGCTGTCACGGAAAATATCTCTGATTTATTAACGGTATCTGCCTTCTGGAAGATTTGAAAATTGATGGCTTACGAATTTATAATGAATAAATATGGAAATTAAGCATTAAAATAAAGATAAACATTTTTGGGTAAGATATTTAATATAAATTTTCATATTTCTTGAATTTCCTTTTCAATTCCATATTTAATGCCTTTTTGTTTTTTATTTTCTTCCGTGATAAATGCTGAATTATCTTTAATGATCTATTGATTTCTTCAATACTTAAAAAAAAAAATCCATTATTGATAAGTGAAAATTATCTTAATAAAAGTTTACAATTTGTAAACATTATAATTTGAGGCATACCTGTGAGGATTGTTCCTAGACATTAAGAAATTACATATAATCTTTGCCATGAATCTTTTTTTTTTCTTTCTCTTCTCTCCTCTCTAAATAATTAATGCAAATGTAATGCACATAAAAAAGTTACATTGTTTAATTTGAGCTTGAGTAAAAGTGGAATGTACTCATATCATGGTTTAGTGAATGATAAGATTTTCTCCAATTTTTCTGTTCATGATTTACTTTTCATGGAAATACTTCCCTGTTCTTAAATAGAGAATTGAACTATCTTTATTCTAGTATATTTGTTTCAAGTTCTCTAAAGATATTATATAATAAATAACTAAGTAATATTAGTATAAAGTTGGCCGCAAGGTAGCAACCTTACCGGGAATTGTTTACACACAGTACCCCTAGATGCCAACACTTACCCGGCATTAGGATTAATGTTTACACGAATCGCCACAGGGTGTCGAAATGCTTACTGGGAAGTTAACAATATGTATATTTGTGTATACAAAAATTACCGCTAGATAGCACTGCCTATCGAGATCTACAAGCTTTTTTTACCTACACGGTCTTAACGTTATTTTACAAACATAAAAAAATGTAAAAAAAAAAATAGAAGGAAGAAAAATATCTTTATTTGCCCTTACACTTTATTTTTCTCAAAAAATGATAACACAGTTCAACAAATATTTATTAGTTGTGATGGTTGGTTCCGCAGAGCTGGAAAGCATCAGAGACATTTTCCGTGGTAGCCTGCTTCATTTTGTGGTCATCGACCGGTTTCGGTTGGTGGTATCAACCAAATATTTATTGGTTGATAAATCTAGATGTACGAGCTGAGGTAGTTTTTGCTTTGTAAATCACGGTACTCCCAAGGCCATACGCAGTACTTTATTCTGGAGTAGTTGCAATTTTTTTCAATGCAGTTTTTCTAGCTCCCATCAATATGAGGCAGGCGTATGTCAGTAAAGACCTAAGTATTGATATATGTAAAGAAGCCTGGAGCATTGCGGTTTTAATGGCGTCCGGCTGTTATTGATTAGTGCATAGAGTTGTCTTAAGAGTTTGGTAGGCGTGCCTTTATTTTTGTGTTATGTATGAACTCCAAGGCGTCATGTCGAGTTGTAAACCAAGATATTTCAAGATTACGTTCACTTTCTTCCGTTTTTACGTCACTGTTGTTTATTTTTAGAGTTTTGGCTGGATGCATCTGGGGAGGGTAAAATTTTTGTTTGCGTTATTTATATGTTTATCAGTTATATCAGTTGTGAAACCAGTCTGTTATTTTGTCTAATGATTTTTGTAAATTGTTCATAGTTTCCGAAAGTTTGGGATGCCTTGAAAGAAGGAGGTTGTCGTCTGTGTAAATAGCAAGAACAGAAGTATTGAATAGTGGGATGTTAGGTGTGTAAAATACAAAATGGATAGGGAGGGCTAAGGAACACCGGCCATGATATTTCGTCGAATGCTGAGGGTCGAATTTACTCTTACCTGAAATGTTCTGTCCTGGAGAAATGAGGTTAGTATTCCTTGTAAATATAGAGGGGGTTTATTGGTCTAGTTTGAACTGAAGACCGTTATGCCTTATAGTGTCGAATGCCAAAGCTACGTCAAGTGAAACAAGACAGAGTATTGTTTTCATTCAAATCCAGTCATTATTTGTTACATATTGTTGAGTTGTTGATTAAGATTTTCGAAATCCAAACTGATGGGAAGGTATAATGTTCAGTCAGAAGTGACTGTAGGTTTGTTTGCTAATATTGTATGGTGTTTTTGACTTCGTTTGGAGTGATACGATAAAGAAATAATAGAAAGTAAAAATAGGAATTGTATTAGTTCGGACTACCATAAGAGCTACCTTTCATTTTATAATTTGTATTGCCGGTAACTTGCTGCAACTGGTGGTCTTGTATGTAAACAATTTATTTTTTATTTGATATAATGGGTTCCTTCTGATATCAAATTCCTAGTACCTTATTAAAACCCTTAGTTTTAACGGCTAGTTGAATGTCAACTTGTGTCATTCATGTGTTTGAAGTTATTCGGCTTTAGTATCTGTGAGATCAATGCACCCGTTTGTGTAACAAATTATTTTTTATTTTTCAGTTACTGAAGTTTTTAAACTCTGTTAGGAGAATGACGGCGAAAGAAAGAAAGTACAATCTGGATGATCCAAATGCCTTACAAGAAGTGCTAAATATTTTGTACGATAAAAATGACAATAATGATAACGACTTCAGAGATGAAAGTGATACTGATTGTGAGGCCGTTGTAGAAGACCGTAGTGAAGGCTCTGATACGACTCAGGATGATATAGGTACAGATGAAGAAATAGAAGAAAACATCCATCCACATTACACAGGAAGAGATGGTGCAACAAAATGGAGGAAGCACAGGCCCTGCAATAGAAATCTCAGAATTTACTCACCCATCTTCCTGGTGTAAAGGGCCCGGCCAAAAAGTAAAACTCCCTTGGAATGTTGTGATGACAGATGGTATATTAGATTCAATTGTCAAATATACTAATCAATTCGTTAATTCTATCAGACAAAATTTCAGCAGGGATAAAGATGCTAAGGTAATGAACGATGAAGATGCTAAGGCACTTACAAGGAGATCTCCTGTACTTATCCAGGAGGTCTATGTACTTAACAGGCGTACTGTGCAGTAACCGACAAAGTTTGGAAGAACTATGGGGCTTTGAAGGAGATGGTGTGGAATTGTCCCGGCTTGTAATGAATTTGGAAAGATTCAGATTTCTTCTTCGCTATCTTATGTTCGATGACAAGACTATTCGTGAAGAATGAAAGCAAGTAGACCGTCTGGCAGCTATAAGGGGATTTTCACTTCCTTTGTTGAAAACTGCACAGCATGCTATGCACTGGGAGAAAATGTGACAATCGATGAAATGCTGGTAGGGTTCAGAGGGAGATGCTCCTTGATTCAATATGTTCCATCCAAGCCAAATAAGTATGGAATAAAAAAATACGCTCTCGTTGATGCTAAGATTTTGAAGTTGATTCTGCACCAGTAATAAACCATCAGATACCGTGAAAAGATTGAGCACACCAACCATAAGAGTGGGAGGAACATCACAGCCGTCAACTGGTTTACAGATTGTGAGTTAGTAAATGACTTGTTGAAAGCGCTTCTTTTGGAACCATGAAAAAAAATAAGCGCCAAATTTCTATCGAATTTGTCTCCACAAAAGGAGGGCCTGCACACTCCAGCTTGTTTGGTTTCAAAGAAGAATCAGCTATTGCTTCTTACACCCCACGTGAAGGAAAAAATGTCCTTGCTATATCAAGCCAACACTTCGATGATATAATTAATGGACCACAGGGGATAAATGGAATTCGGAAATGATAACCTTCTACAATGAAACTAAATCTGGTGTGGGCGTGGTTGACTAAATGTGTGCAACGTATAACGCTGCAAGAAATGGTCGAAGATGGCCACTAGTGGTATTTTTTGCAATGTTGAATATCTGTGGAATAAATTCTCAAGTCATTTACTTAAGAAACAAAAGTGAAATACGTAGCAAGTAGGCTGTACCTGAAAAAGCTGTTAAGGGAATTGGTGTCAGAACAACTATCAAGGAGAAGCAAACTTACAAGGAGAATGCCTGTGTCCCTCCACCAGAATCTTAGTAAGTTCTGACCGACTGTCGAGACTAAGGAATATCCTAGTTCTCCATCAGCAGGAAAGAGAAAACGCTGCACAACTTGCACCTTAGAAACTAAGAAGACAAGACTCGCTTACTACTCATGCAGTTATGATCTATAAGAAATGTGCTGGCAGTAAGTAGTATTGTTATTACGAGTTAAGTGAAACCCCAACTGTTTGTTATTCATACTAAAAAATGGCATAAAATAACATTTTTTCATCTGAGATTCAAACATACAGTGGCCTATTTGTGTTGTATACACTTTTGCATATTCTGTTTTTGTTATAATAGTCTTCTATTGATGTTGAAGTTCGGTCATACAAAAGAACTCTTTTTAAATTTCTACCGACGTTTCGGCAAATTTATTGCCTTCTTCAGGGTAAAAATTTTCAGATAGAATTACTTACAAAATCTAGTTTAACCTGTGACATACCATCACCAAGTGTAACACATTTCTCTAGAGGAGTTACAGAAAACAATACATAAAAGATATTACAATTATCTAAATCAAAAAATAATGTTCAAATTAAGTATCTCTCAGACAATGCGCCCGACCGCGCTACTGTAGGCATTGCGCCCGACGGAGGGTTAACTTGAGTTTTTTGTAACAATAAAAAATCATGTCAAATTTTCCGACTTTTTAAAAGTAGTTTTTTCTATTCTTAGAAAATTTTGACACCTTTTTCTATTAATTTTTTGATTTAATAAGAATTTATGGTACTTTTTTTTAATTGGCTGAGTGCTTTGCCTTAAGTACGCCATAGCTTTTTACGTTTTTAGAATTTAGTTGTTTTACCTTAATTTATACTTTTACTAGAAGTAAAGTAGAATAGCAATAAGAATAGTTAAACAATAACAAAATGAATTAATAAGCTACAATGAAATTTATGTCACTCACTTTCAAACTGATTGATGAAAGAAGCGCCATCGCGAAGATGCTGGTAGAAGCTCTTAGAGATGCGTGTGAAAGTGTTTGTGTTAAGAAGGAATGTATGTAGCTGTATTTAGCAGAAGCGAAGATATAATACTGTGTTGCGTAAACCAGCAAACAGAAGCGATGATATTTTATTAAACACAAAAGATGCTTTTTCAGTATCTAGAAGACGACTACTGCGTGGTAATAGAGCATGGGAGAGGAAGAGCGGCCAAGAAGCAAGACCTAATTCAACCTACGAGAGCAAGCAAGAGAGCAGAAGAAAAGGAAAGAGAAGAGAAAATAGAGTCAGTATGAAGAAGAAAAAGGAGTGAGAAAAGAAAGAGAAAAGTCAATACGGTCAAAAAGGCCGCGAACCAACAGTAATTGTTTTTACTGCAATAAGAGAAACTCATAATGAAAATAATAAGGTGATCATAACTTTTTGTATATTTACACAGTCATATTACATTTACATAAGCTGAACATTTGAATTAAAACATCTTTTTGTTAGGAGAATAGAAGAAGCTGTCCCCCGAAAGGATGAAAGCATTCAATAATGATTCAGGATCTGTATGAAATGCATTATCTGGCAAACTGGCCCAAACGTTTCTGCTTGCTCTTTCAGTATCTACCATTTTACGGAATTCTAATAAACCTTTTAAATTCTTATATTTTATTATATTCAAAAACTCATCCCCATAGAATTCGTATACATCCTGAATTCCTTCATGTACTTTAGCTTCTTCCGTTGATAGGAGTATACAGTTCCAGGGTGCCCACGGCTTGCGAGTATCCCATCTTGGAAGTCTCAGTTCTGAAAGGTGGGTTATGTTACTTATAATTGATTTACTACCCCATATGTTTTCAATAATAAATTGGACACCTTTTGGACATATGAGGGATGCATATTGATTATGACAGCCGCGTCTGTATTCATCAGATTGGATATAAAATAGTATATCACGATATTCAGAAATATTTACTGAAGTTCTACTTGCACGGAAACAATAGGCACAAGTTTTACACTGGATAAATTTCTTATGAAGTTGATGAACAGGAAAGTCTTTTACACTTTTAAATTTGTTGCAGTATTTACATCTGTATATTTCTTTGCCAATTGGTGGACTTTTGTTCGGAAATAATACACTGTCTGAGATTTTGACAAAATGATGTATTATTTCTTGCATACGTTTCCTAAGATCGTTAAGATACACGAAAGGTACCCCGTTGGAAATAAGAAGGCACTCTCTTTCCATCAACTCCAGTAGATCATCTTTCATTTCAAAATCCTCATAACTCTCTAGCAATTTAATAAAAAGCATTAACACTTCTATTCGTTGTTCAGCGGTTAAATCTTCCCTAACAAACAATACATACAATTCTTTGAATTGTTGACAGTTTTCAATACCTTCATTGTCAATTATATAAAAGATGTCTTTATCAAAATTTGGTTTTATCTTTGGTGCTGATAAAGATTCTAAAATCTTCTTACCACTTTTTAATAGAGCATCTTTCTTCACTAGTACACTTTGCCTTTCTAGCCCCTGTAAAATATCATTTGTTTTTTGTAACAGATTATATATTTCTGCTTTTCTGTAACTGCTGTTTTCAATTAATTTCAATTCTCTAATTCCATCAGCTTTATATTTATTTATAAGATAATGTAATCTGTAAAAGTCTTTTCTTCTATAAGGAAACATTATGTTTAATATTTGGCGGTTAAATATTTCTCGATTGTCTTCAACTAGTGGATTCGGTTGGTTTAATATTTCTTTCACCTGCTCAAAAGCAAGTCCTTCTTCGTCAATAAAGGTACCAGCAGGTGGTCTATAGAATCTCCAATAATTTTGTATGACATAATCTGCTTGTTGTTTTGCATATTCGGCGATTTTTTTATTATAAACATCCATTTTATGTTTCTTCCAATATTTTTGCAATACAATGGCAGCTCGCTCTCTTGCCTCAGGGCCGTATTTTTCATCGAAAGTTATGTATTGCTTTGGATAAACAATTAGATCAGTATCAGCCGGCATATAGTGATCAAATCTCCACATTTGTGTACTGTGATCTATTGGCAAATTGATGCCCATGTCTTTATGCGGTGGATAAGTCTGTGTGTCTCTGCAATTGTAGCCAGGTGCTTCGGTCCAGGGTGTTTCATACTTTCGCTTTCTTGGTTCAGTTTGTGTTGCTGCATTGTGATAATATACATCTCTTTCTGAATCTATATAACCGCCTAACCACTGAGATCCATATGTCAAATCTTGTATAGCCACTATTAGAACTATGTCTTCATAACCGTACACTTCCGCTTCTACTACCACAGCAATATAATTTATTTCTCCAAAAGTTAGATTTTTTGATGGCGATGCTGGCTCTAACATTTCGGTTATTTCAACATTTGTATAATTTTTTTTAAATTTGTTTAATTGCTTTGTTATATACACTAGTTTTAATTTATCTGGTTGTGTGCCAATTGCTTTTGCTATATCATATTGTAAATCATCAAGATGATATTCATCTTTTCTAATTTGGTTTAAGGCAGATTTATTGGGCACAAATAAAACGTTGCTTATATTCTCTAGACCTAGTTTCGTTTTTACAATTTCTACAGTGTCTTTACCGGCAATTAATACTTTATTAGAATAATCACCAGCATAAAATGTGTCATCTAACTGAGAACTTGATACAAAACTTTGGTATAGTTCAGATTTAAAGGGCTTACCGAGAAAATTAAGCATTCCATAAAAATGATGTATTATACTAGCAGGCTCTTCGTTACTAGGAGCCCTTATTGTTATAATTCGTGTAAACTTATCAGTATTTCCATTTTCCAAATCATTTTCATCCTCAACTCCATAAATTAATGGATCTTCTTCATCCATGCAACCCAAATCCTCAAATGTAGAATTAGATACAGATTCTGAAGTTTGTCTGCGTTTATTATTCTCATTTTCTTGCATATTTCAACTATTTAATTGGAAGAAATCCTTTTAAAACACTGTTTATTCAAAATTACTTAATTAGTTAATATAAAATACCATATGTTGGAAATGTTTTATTTTTTCTTGACATGTGAGTTTCCTAAGCAGTGCATTAGGGTCTATTTTTCGAATGGTAAACATTGATATTATGTTAACAAGAATCAACAGCGTCTTTAATATAAACTGCTGTGCAAAAATATTGCATCCTCCCAATAAAATTAAATATATCAAGAAAAAAACTTTATTTGTTTTTTTATTTTTTCTAGTCGGTAGTCTCAATGATAATGCATCCCGTTGCATAAGCCAAAGGGGTTGAGAATTAGCTTGATCCTATTCCATCAGCTAAAATAAATTAACACTTCTAAATAACCATTATGCAGTTATCTTTATTGCAGTTAAACTTGCTTTCCTAATTTTTTTCTTCTAATTTTATTAAATTGCTTATTTTCTAATAAACATGAATAATGAAGCCCTCTCAGCGAACATGACTGTGACAGAATCGTGAAATTTTCAGAAACGTGGATGAGTCAGTGTGGAATTGCACAGAGGCTTGGAATCAATCAGTCCACAGTATCTAGATTCTTAGGCGATACAGAGAGATATGAAGCTACAGCAGAAGACCTGGACAAGACAGGCGAAGGATTACCACAGTCCGGGACGACCGATTTCTTCGACTAACTGGCGCGAGAAATCGTTTTCTCCCCGGAAATCAGCTCCGAGGTCTAATTTACGAATTTCGAAATGTCTAAATATCAAGTTGGCCAGTGAGAAGACGACTTCACGAACAAAATCTGCCATCCTGGAGACCTGCCACAGGCCCTCTCCATAATTCATAAAGTTTCCAGGCTGGCATTTGCTCGTAAACATGTGGAATGGGCAGTAGATCACTGGAGGCGAGTTCTCTTTGCTGACGTACGCTGCTTACCATATCCCTTCGAGATTAAGTTCTGGAGAATGCTCAATTATAATCTGGAGTGGCATTAATTTGGAAGCCCGCAAGGAAATTCCCAGGTTATCTGGTAGTGCTTTGACTGCTCTCAGGTATGTGACAGTAATCTCCTGGTATAGATGATTATGTAATCTCTTTTGCTTCATTTGTAAGAGAAAATTTTCTCTTTTTACAAGATAATGCAAGACCATAACAGCCAATATTGACCTTCATAGGAGGTGGAGATCACATATTCATAGGAGGTGGAGATCACATTGTTGGAGATCCCGCCGAGGAGCCCAGACCTCAATCCCATAGAGCATGTCTGGAACATGATGGCGAGACGACTGAGAGGTCGACAAAACCTCCCAAACACCTTGAATGAGCTCGAAATTGCATCAGGGAGGAAGGGAGAATATTGATAAACAAAGCATAATGAACATGATTTCTTCCATGCCTCAGACACTCCAAGAAGTCATCAGAGTAAGAGGAGGAGTTACAAGATGTTGTTGAAAGATTATTCACATTGTGTTTTCTAATTTGATTATTATTTTTTGTTAACTATTAATAAAATGGTATTTTCGTTATTTTGCTTTTTATTTTAATTTTCTCCTTCCAGATCCCTTGTAGTAAAATTAATTTATTTCATACATACTATATATAGTAGTGTAATAAAATAAAAAAAGCAAAATAGTGATCCAGGGAGAGCTTTTTAATATAAAAAATTAATATATAGAGTGATGCAATATTTTTGCACAATAGTTTATATATATGTATTTTAAACTCCCTCCCCCGGGCGTTTGTGTGTGTGCTTTACATATATATATATAAAATAAATATAGAATAAATATAATATATAGGTTTTCCAGTCAAATTAAACCTTTTTCCGCCTAACCTGAAGTCAGAGAATCTAGTTTCCAGTTTCCTAAATATTTAGACTTGTACTCGAGTTCTGATGCACTCATAATACAGATTATATATATATTATATTTTGAGAATAATGAAAATTTTATATGACAATGCCGACTTCATTATATGTCAAGATGGTCAGACTTCAAAGAAAATCTCAGTTACTGAGGGCGTCCTTCAAGGGGAGGTCTTAAGCCCACTGTTTTTTTCTCTCTTTATTGCCGATATGATTTCGTTCTTTAAAGAAAGGGGTGCTAAGGGGATTAATATAATGAAGGACAGAGATTTCTTATGCTCAAATATGCGGATGATGTGGTGATCCTCGCATCAACTTGGCAGGAAACTCAAAATATTCTACATATAATGAAGCAGAACTGTAACAATAACTCATTAAATGTCAATGTCGAGAAAACAGTGATATTAATATTCAGCAAAGGGGGCAGGCCCGCAAAGTTCAAAGAATTTAAATATGATACCAGTACCATAGAGGTGGTAAATACTTTAGTTATTTGGGTATACCTTTCTGTTCATCAGGCAAATTTAGACAGCGGCTATCTAAAATAAAGATGTTGCGGATAGGTCAGCTGTTCTAAGCATCCTGAAGGCCAGTAAGTCGGATACATGGGCAACCAAATGCCGACTGTACGATTCCATAGCTAAAAGTATTCTTTTGTACCAGACAGAAGTTTGGGGGTGCCCTTATTCAAATATTATAGAAAGAGGTCAACTCGCATTCTTTAAGTCGGTCCTATTTACCTAAGCATTTTAATTACCTGGACTCCCTACCTATGAAATGTATTTTCTATAAGATAAGCTAAAAAAAAAAAAAAAAAATATGTATTTTAAACCCCCTCCCTCGGGCGTTTGTGTGTGTGCTTTACACACATATATATATATATATAAAATAAATATAATATATAGGTTTTCCAGTCAAATTAAACCTTTTTCCGCCTGACCTGAAGTCAGAGAATCTAGAGAATCTAGTTTCCAGTTTCCTAAATATTTAGACTTGTACTCGAGTTCTGATGCACTCATAATGCAGTTTGATTTGCCGTAAAAGGGCTCCCATTCTATAATGGCTCTTAAAAGGAGACCTCATGATTAAAACCATACTTTGCCCCTATACATTGAGGAACATACTTATAAGTATATACACACACCACCTTCCGTGTTTTGCTCTCCAACTCATCAATATACTCATGGCGTCCCATAACCAAACATGACAAGGAAATAAATTAGATTAATTTGGAATTCAATTAAATATTATTAATGGATACTCTGAAGAAGCCAGCAACTTTACAAGATATCAGCAAATAAGGCTTTTAGGTGGCTAAACAGTATTTTAGATCTCGCCGTAAAGTAAGGATTTCTCAGTAAAATGAATTTTTCAGAAACAGAGGAGCTCATTATGGCGATACTTATCAACTTATCTGGATCCCGCAACTGATGTGCAGGGTTGCAATGGCGCTCCAATTTCAATACCATACCCACCTCTTGCGTAAAACTATGTTATTCTTATTTTCTATGTGTAATACTGAGAAGCTTGTGCCTGCAAAGTTGAGATTATTAGGACCTAGTAATCTGGCCAAAATAAAATCACTACTCTTTCCAAATATTCTGTAAACGGCATGTAAAGGCAAAGATGCATTTACTATTCTTCATAGAGAGTATCCAAAAAAAAAAAAAAACAATCACAATATGGTCATTTATTGAATGATCACTACAATTTTATTCGAAAATATTTTATTTTAATTTTTGTATATACATTTGCTACGAAATTGCAATGGATTTAGGCCACTTATTTAAAAAAAAAAAAAAAATACAATTTTAAGTTAACAATTTCTATCAGTCATTTATATAAAATATCAAAAGAACATGTTTATCATGTATTGTGCTTACAAATACAGTATAATACTTCATGGAGAGGCGACAGATATTTAGTGTACGCTTACAACAGGTTAATATCTGAGATCTTTTATTTTAGTTTAATAAATAAAAAAAGTAAAGAAAACAAGGATGTTGTGTAAGCGCGCCTGTTTCGTTGAAATCGACAAGTAAAACTAATTTAAAAAAAAGAAAAATAAGAAAGAAAATTGGTCAGGTAACATATGGTGAGCTTAAGGAAATCCATTTTTCTTTTTCTTTAAAAAAAACATATACATATTTTGTTAAATGGAATAAAGAATTGCAATCAGCAAGAACCCCTCCAACAGAAGAATTTAAAAGAAAATATAAAAAAAAAAAAAAAAATTTTCCGAAAGAGGAATTCATCCTGAAGACACGTCTTCCCGTTACGCCAAAAAAAAAAAATTAACTTAATACCATAGCTGTCCCCTGACAGAATGCGTCATTACCTCAATTAAAAATTTCATATATAATATATAATACATTTGATGGCGTGTATTTACATCTAGAAACCTAAATAACAAAAAAATAAAATAAAAATTATCATTATTTACAATATATAAAAAAAAACCTGCATAATACAATAAATAATTTCCATAAAATCTGTATGAAATAAATTTGGTTAATTTTTTTCTTTTCTTTTTTAATAGAAAAATAATTATCACCTGTCAAAATTAAGTTTTTACTCTTGTTTCAAATATTGTCGCTGTTTCGGTATTAGATTTCTTTTCTGTCTGGAAGAGCTTACAGAAGTCCATTGATTTGGTATTGATTGCCTTTTAGTTTCCATGTTTCTCACAGCGTTTTCCATTCGCTTTGCCATAACGTTTATATATCTCTGGAATGCTTCGCCGGTTGATCTCAACAAGCTAAGTCCCAGTTTCAGTTTAACATGAGCTAACCGTCTAAGAAATCCTAGAAAACCACCATCATTGCTCGGAGAAGATATATCACCACCATCGTCATCATCATCATCATTATTATCATCTGGTGATTCAGTGACATCTTTGTTATCACCATATTCGTGTGTGATATTTGTTCCTGTTTCTGTGGTGGTTTCATAAGAAGAATCTGTTATATTCTGTTCATAATTAACAGTTGTCATCGTAGATACTTCTGTTTTTGTAAAAGTGTTAAACGTTGTTGCAGCCTCCACTTTACTGGTCGGAAATTTAGTTGAAGGAATTTCCGACGGTTTACGCAATAATTTCTCATCCGTAGAATCTATTTCGTTAGCAAAATCATCGTGCACATCTCTTTCAGAGCGTTTTAACAGACTTCTCGGACCATGATCCGAAGCTGCTTGCGCACCTGTCCTATGCCGTACTTCTTGTGCGCCATAGCTACCAGTCAATGATACTGAACCTACATAATCAGTATTTGTGAAATGTGGTGAACCGACAAGTGCGGAAAACTGTGGTGGACTTTTGTCTGATTTATCTTCGCCAACGGTTGTTTCATTTTTCTTGATTTCTGCAGAATTTTCAAAAGAGCTCACAGTTCCCACAGAAGCTGCATTCGTATAGGATGTGTATTCGGTAAGGCTGGGATAATTATTTCCTTCTGTTTTGAATGTATCCGTCTGCGATGAACTGTCAGTAAGTTTGTAATGGGTAGTTATTGGATCCATACTGTAATATTTTGACGAATCCGATGGCGGATAATCACCATTTTTGACAGAATCTGGTAAAGTAGAATAATCATTGGTTCCTGCATATCCGTTCACACTGTAATCATGTATGTCATACCTGTATTTGTGATTGTTGGCTGTATATTTAGATCCATCATAAGGAGGTGATGGATTAAAGGTATTTTGGTTCATACTCGATAAAACTTGTCCGAATACTTTCTCTTCAGGTTGAGCATTGCTTGGTTCAGGCTCAGGGTGCGGTGAATAGCTGTTGTAGTAATACGTGTGTGATTCTGACATTGGAGTTGGTGCTTTGTCATAATTTCTTCTCGCTATTGCACCTCCAAAAGGATAAAGGAATAATCCTGCCAGTCCTGCAGTTAGCATAAGTCCTACTATACCCACGCCTACACTGGGCATCACTTCTCGAGCAAGGTAATTATAAATTCTAGTAGAAATTGGACGATTTGTTTCTATCTTACTAGCTACAGCATTGTCGTCCGTTATTTTGCTTTCAGCTTTGTCTGAATCAGGTTTGGATGGTCTGCGACGCCTATTCTTATTCTTCTTCTTCTTTTTGTTTGTTGGACGTCTGGTCCTTTTCGTTGTGGTCGTAGTCGGTTCGGTTGTGGAGTTTTCCTCTACAGCTTCCACTGTGTCAGTTTCTAAGAGAAGCGATGTTGTGGGCACAATATCTGGCGAATATTTCGTGCTGGTCGGTGTAGTTTTTCTCTTAGTCGGGGCTGCAGTCGAAGCAGTAATTGTGGTCGCTGATGGTGTTGTAACGACTTTTTTCAAAGAATTGCTACTGTCAGTTTTCTCAATAGCTGGTATTCTTCCGACAACAACAGGTGTGCGATTTTTAAATTTAGAATCCTGTAACACAAGAGCTGATGCCTTAGGCGGTTCTTCGCGTGTAATATTTGCTTTCCTTACAGGAGCAGGTACTGGTTTCACAATACCCGGTTTTCCAACCTTTTCTTCGTTTTTCTTGATCTCTTTTTCTGGCCCTGGAGTAACAGTTGGTGCAGGTTTCTTTTTGGGTTCAACTGTTGGTGCTACAGTACCTTTCTTTTTAGTAGCCAACGTACTCTGTTCACCATTGCTCAAAAGAATCCATGTTGAAAGACCAGCCGTACTAGGAGGCGTAGAAGGTTTGGGTGGTGCTGCGGTGATCATCTCGTATGCAGAAGAGTCATCCATCACCACTGGATGAGCTTCACCTTTTCCAAGCGGCACAAAGTCAGTCATCTCACCTTTTACTTGTGATTTGACCCTCGGAGGTGTCCTGACATCTGTGGCTACCATATCAGTAGCACTGGGCGCCTGTAGTAACTGTTTTGTTACCATTTTGAGCGATTCTGCTATCGGTGTCGCAGTAGTCGGTGCTATTGTAGAACTGATACCAGCAGATCTCCCATCTATGACTGATATATCACTCTTTACAATTACTTCAGAATCACTTTTGCTTTCACGAGTTCTGGAAAAAGAGAAGAAAACATATATTTAATTACTTCACTACAAGCAGCAAAAAACAGATAAAAAATTGATATAAACTACTGAAGAAAATAAATTCTGGCAAAAATAAAACTATTCTATTACTAAAAAACTTTATGAAATTAAATATTCTTTAAAGTTTAAAAAAGTTAAAAGAATACCTTTAATAGCTTCAGTTTGGACCCAAATGAAGGACAGAATAATTCTGAGTAATTTTCGTTAATTGAACTATTATTAATATCTCCCTTGTATTAATGTAAGAATAATTAATATTCTTTCATGTTATATAAAATAGACCAGCATTTCCTGTTTAATCCAATTTAGGCGAAGGTGATTTCACATTCAATCAATGAACTCTTTCGTTTACTATACCATAATCAGTAACATAGACGGACTGGTAGTATATGTACTTTTGAAAAATATAAATGAAGTTCTAGAGAATTCCCTGGTAAAAATTTCAATGACAAGAATCTCTCAAAAAATTAATAAAAAAAGCTTTTTCTCTCTCTTTAACTTGGAGATTGAAATAATGATTGAAGGGATTGAATGTATCTCATGTTTGGCCTCATCGAGCTTCCCCTAAAGGCAATCAGCTCCGATTTAGTAAGGAATCTAGTCTAATCACCAACCCGAACAATCAGACATAAAATGCCTGGATGTTTCTCCTACTGAATAAAAATAGACGGCAGAAGGTTTCTTAATACAGAGATAGATGTATCTTGAACTGAAATCAAAATAATTATGTTTCGGGTGAAGGAGTTTGGAACTCATTAAGAAGTGTTGTAGCTGGTCGGTTAGTCAGACTACCTTGAAGCCTGTCTAAGTTCTGGTGGTCTTCTCTTCTAAAATTAATACTAGAGTGAACCAGAATTAGACTGGAGGAATATCTAGAGAATTGTCTTTCTACTCTGGATGCCAAGCAACATGGAATAAGAGAAAGATAGGTGGCTAATTTAGGCGCCTCTTTCAATTTCAGAGATCACGAGCCTGCTTTTGGCAGATATTTAGTGGGTTCTCAGCAGCACAAAACACTGTTTGGTGAGTCAAATAGAGCTACAGGCAGCCTTTCATGAACTTCTCTTAGGTATCTAGTTTGGATCCCTTCTACTTTATGAAGTCTGCGCAACATCCCTTTTTGCATAAGAATACCTAATCATCTTATTGTTTGAATTAGTGATTAGATTGGGTTTCGTACTTAATAGGAGCTGATTGTCTGTAGGAGGCACCTGTTATTTTCATTTCAAAATTGGTTCTAGAATATTCTAGAAGACCGGAGAAAAATAAGCTTCCTCTAGAGAAATCATATTGTTTCTTCTGAAGATTTTTTTGTCCGGTTTAATCGGGCATCCATGAAGATTGGATCTGAATTAGTCTAGTCCCAGCATGCACTAGAATTACATCGTTGGAGAGGGGGTAAAGCTATTTATCAGACATTTTTTTCTATCTTTAAAAAGGATCTATGGTGGAAACCTTAGATTGAAGATTGTTCTGCCCTCCAGTGCCGGCTCGATAGGCACATGAAACAGTAAGAGAAGATAACGTTTCAGTCTTGAGCTATTTTAAACCCCTGAACTGGCTACACTGTTTAGGAAGAAAATTGTGGCACCTTCATTTATGTGAGAGTCACTCGTTAAGCTCTAGGATTGTACAGTCTGCTACTGAGATAGAGTGAATTCCACAATAGACCATGGGAAGTCTCAATAGTGGAGAGTGGATGTGCTCCTACATGGGCCAAAAAGTCTTTCGATTCTGCAGAGTTTGATCCCCTTCTTCCTCACAGACAAATAATTATTATATCAAGATAATAACAACGAAATTTTCATCCACAATTCTTTCCCTGCAGATTTTAAGACTTAATAGGAATTGATGTATAATAATTTTAAGAAAATTATTAAAAGAAATGAAAAATTTATATAAATAAGGTCTACTAAATAAATAAAAATATCTTTCATGTAATTTATATTTTCCTTAAAAAAAGAGAAGAAATTGATATATATATACAGATTTTTGAAGTGACCTGAACCACAACAATAATAATTCTAACCTAATATGAATAAATAAATAAATAAATAAATAAATATGACCATTCGATAGACATACTTACTTTCATTATATTATTGAATTATATAAAACATTCTTAATTCTAATTAAATCAAATACAAGATAAAAATCATAAGGTAATTTTTATTTGATTAACCCTGAACGTCTGAATAAGCGAGTTAACATTTTCTTCAAAAGCACTAAGAATTTAGTTATAATAAATAACAAAAATAATAAATAAATAAATAAAGTCAAATAGAAATCCAATTAGTATTATTTGGTTAGCCTGTCTGAATTTTACTATCTTCATTAGTTTAGCCAGTATTAATTAGATTACACCAACATAATTATTTTCAGTGTTTACTTATTGTGCTCTCGAATTTTGGTGAATTAACTATGCAGGAACAATTATACAAAATTCCATTTATTATCTTCCAAAACATTTATTCCCTAATATTTTTTTTTTTTTTTTAAATAAATAAATAACTTATTAACTTCAATTCTACAACTGTACTTCTTAAACTTTATTTATAACCGGCTCTCCTACGGTCCCCCTATTTGCATGAAAAAAATATCATTCAATTAAACTTTATTTAAGACTACCATAAATTTGCTGTATTCTTTACTTTTTCTAACCGTTTCTAAGTCCAGCGGATCGTGCCAAACTAGCTAATTTGAGTTTTAACATGAAAATTCGGAGATCTCTGAGTTTCAATTAAATTGTTTTTAGCAAAAGGTATGTGTATATATATGTGTATGTGGGAGAGGTACCAGAAAATATACTGAAAAAGAAAAAAATCATTGGAAGCTCCAAGTTGATAATCTGTTTAGATACCACTACCTGCATTTTATTAAAGTATATGACTATCTGGCGGGCTGGAGAGGTAGCTTACCTGGAAGATAGAATGGAAAGGCTTAAAGGAATAAAGCTGATTTAAATGTTTGGGATCGGTGTTAGGAAATAAGGGAGGTTCGGAGACGGCAATAAGGAGAAGACGTCGAGAAGCAAAGAAAACAACGAGGGTGTTGAAAAGCAAATAACATGGTAAACTCTAAAAAAAAAAAAATTAACAAGAAATTGTTGGAGTGGGTGCCAGATCAACGGAGGAGAGGTCGTCCAAGGCAAAAGTGGAAGGATGGTTTGGATGAGTAAATGCTGATCAAGTGGCTGAGCGATTGGGAGGATAGGCGAAAATCGAATGAGGCTTTTGAGTGTTCCTAGTACATAATGGGTACAGGGAAATTTAGTTCAAAGAATTTCTCATTAGAACTGCCTTTCCGCTTTCCAATAATTGTTGACTCTAAACAATTTATGCAAACTTTCCTTAAATTTTAAGTCGGATCCATAGTCAAGGCTACAAGCAAATTTTAAAACCTAAATGAGAAGATATTAAATTTAAATTATTGATTAAATTTGAAATAATTTGTTATATATTTTCTTTTTAAAGCCATTGGCAAAGGAGACATTTATAATACTTCGTTACTCCCCCTCGTAACAGAAGGAATCCAGTTTTTAACAAATACAAAACTTAATTCACTTCTAAATTATAAGTCCTATCTAATGACTCTCAGTATGCAGTTACTGTACTCATCTAGAAAAAAAAAGGCCGACATAACCCATATGTTTTTTATATAGTATCTCTAATTGTTTCCGAATAGCGGACATTTTTCAATAACGGAAAGGTCCCCCAACGGGATCTATTGTGTGGTGGACCTATAATAGTTAATACTTATGTTGACATTTCTTATCTTTGTGATTCATTACAAACTGTAGCAAAATTGATATGTACCCATCTAATATCTGCATACTACGTATTCGTAAAGCTATTTCTATACCAAAGAGCGAACATTGGTCCAATACCAGCTGCTACTAGGAAGGATTTTGAGAGCAAACTTTGTTTACTTTTGTCAACAACAGTCTGACATTTAACTTAGATGACGCCCGATATGCAGAATATGGAATGGCATACATGTATATGTGTGTGTGTGTGGGTGGGTGTGTGTATAGTAGAGAAAGAGTGGCTGTAAAGGAGATCCATGCGAGCTATATGATAAGGAATTATAAAATGGTTTCCCTCGTCAAGTGTTCCAAGTCAGGGATCCGATATTCGTCTAGTTTAAGAAGCACAGTCTTATATGAATAATAGTAAATATGGCAATGATATTCCGTAAAAAAAAAGTAAGAAACAATGCCAAATTAGTTCATATCTAACTAAAATACAAATAGTATCACTTCAAAAAAAAAAGATAAAGTCACTTGCCTCATAACTTCAACTTTCTATTATAATACAATAACGTTTCACGACACATAGATAGTCTACCTTTTCAAACAACAATCAGTTAAGAATATACAGCTTAATTAATTATCAGAGGAACAGAATTATCACTGAAGATTTTTGTAATAATTATCAAGTAATCCTAGCTTAAGATTTTTTTCAAATGTTATGGCTGATTCAGTAATTTTGGGATAATGCCCAAGAATAGCTCTTTTTCGTCTTCTACCTAGAATTATAGTAGGTGCAACCCAAGGAAGCAGGAACGTTCCCACGCCCATTAATCCAACCAAAAGAAAAATTAAAGGTCCTAATAGTATTATCCAAAGGGATACACTAACCGGGCCAATTATGGGCAAAGTATTTATGAAAGCACTCAAATAGTCTAAAAATGTTATAAAGTGTCCCGCAGAAGGAGGCTTCAGTGAGGGCTTCATGGGCTTTAGAGGAGCAGAGGTCGTGGGATCATCTTCATAATCGTATTCTTCTTCTTCATCATCTAATGGATGAAGCACTGGGGTGACATGAGGTGGAGAAGAGGCCGGAGGAACAGCGGCTGGTGGAACTACACTGGCTGCAGAACCTGCAGCTCCTGCAGCGGCGGCTGCAGCAGCAGCGGCCACCCCTGCAGATCCTGCAGCCCCCGCTGCAGCCGCGGCGCCTGCAGAACCAGCAGTTCCTGCTGCAGCAGCTCCAGCAGCAGCAGCAGCACCTGCACCAGCTGTACCACTTGCAGCAGCTGCCCCTGCAGCCAGCGCCACAGTATTAGTCACTGCAGCAATCCCACCTAACGTTCCAGCAATGCTACTACCTCCACCTCCTCCCACAGCAGCACTGCTGCTGGCCGAATTGACAACTGGGGAATTGACAAGAATCAGCACATCGGAACAATCCGATTGTGGCTCTTTAGAATAATGGTTAATTACTTGAACATTGCCACAATCCTTGGAAGGTGGAGGAGAGGACACGTCGGATATACTGTCTATAACTATGATTGAAGGCGGTGGAGGCCTCAAGGTTGGCTTGGTAACTGGTAAAACAGTACTCTGGGTAATAATAACTGATGGATGTTTAGAACTGTTGTGAATTTGTGGAGGATGATGGTAGTGTACTCCTGGTGGTTTTGGTGAACTATGGGGAGGATCATAGTAATGTACTTCTGGAGGTCTTGGTGAACTATGGGGTGGTTTACTTTCTGATGGTTTTGTTGGCCTGGGAAACGTATAAACTGGTCTATAGACTGGCTCTGAAGATGGACCATGTGGTTGAGTCGTAGGAGGATCATGATAAATAGGGCGTGTAGGTCGAACGAGATTATAAGGAGGTTTGTATACAGGTGGATCATTCCAGTGGTTACTGTTATTATGATGATTATTATTATTATCATTGGTATAAGTATGTTGAGGAAAGCTAGAGACTTGCGACTGATGAAAAGTACTTTGACTGATTTCTGCTATTGATCCAGTGTAATGATGCAAAGGTTTCACAACATATGGTTTTGGTTTCGATAGTGGCTTAGAACTGGTAGGTCTGGAATGCAATTGTACTTGTTGAATCTCTCCGGTTCCGGTGTAACTTTCTTGAGGTTTGAGGATGTGTGAGGAGGACACACTACCTATATTCTCCCAATTATATATTGGTTTAATAGTTGGTTTCGGACGTTTTTGAACTTGTATTGGATACATTTGCACAGGTTTATAATGCATATTGTGCAGTGGCTTATTCATTATCATACTGGTCGGTTGGTTCCAAGATTCATTTGTTGTTTCATGATGTGAAGGCTGTGTAGTAGGTTTTGGTAGTTTCGATGGATGAACATCTTCAATTAAAATTACGGATGGATCAACGGGATTGGTATGCCAATTTGGTGGACTTCCTTCTGGATACATTTGTATAGGTTTTGCACCGTGCTGTGTGTGAGAGAGTATCAAATTATCTAAAGATTCTCCACTCTTTATAACAGTAGAACTTTTAACAGGTGTAAGAAATGATGGTGTTTGCAGATGTTGCAATGAATTACTGAGGAAATTTCTTACCAAACTTCTTGTATGATTCTGTTCAGATATAGAAGTTGCTAAAGATACAAGCGACCAATTTTCATCAGAATCAATCGAAGTGTAAGTAGAAATTTTTTTAACTTTCCTCTTAATTAATGTAGAATTCGATGTAGATTTTACGAGTACACTATTATTTGTCTCTCTCTTTTGCCTACTTAAACTACTTAAACGATACGATAGATTTTCGTTTACTCTATTTCCATTATTTTTATGCACACTTAAATTAGAAAAATATCTTTTATACCTTATGTTTCCCCGGTATACTGGCCGTCTTACATCGTCCAAAGCAAAACCAGCATCTGCAAAACAGATTAAAACAAATTCAAAATCAGTACTAATTTTATCTAAATGCCATTTTAAATAACAAATTAAAAAAAAAGTTAAATATTATTTCATCTTTCAACAACTATGGTCAATGGCGCCCGGAGCCTTCTCAATCACCGGACAGTGAGCTGTAGAAGCTCCTAGAAAGAAAAAAATCTAAGGGCAGCACTTCTGGATTCGAACCCGGGAACTCCGCGTTGCTAGTCCCAAATTTAATTTATATATTAAATATGTTTTAAACAAAAACAAAACTGTCATAGATTTGCATAAAATTACAAATATAAAATGTATTTATATCACGGAAATTAGAGTGAATTTTACGCTGCAGAAATGAAGCGTACATAAAATTATTTTTGTTATTTTCTCTTAGTCCAAATAAAAGGAAATAATGCGATTGTGCCAGATTTTCGAAACTGTATAGGAAGCTTAAACTTATTATTCCCTTTAGGTAATATGATCGCATCAGGCACAATGTTTTCGGACAAGAATCATCAATCGGAAGTACGATTTTATTACATAGTTTTTCAGTTTTGTGATTTTTTCGAAATCGGCTCCATCTATTTTCTTTAAACTTTGTGTACTATCTGCACACACAAATCCCTATCACTTTTATATGAAACATTTTCCTGGAAAATTGATTTTTTGAAGTTCTGGAGGGGGAAACACTAGCGTCATGCTTTTCTTGAACGTACCATTTTATTATAATACATGGTTTTACCACCTATATAAGATTAGTCCACATTAGAAGCATTGATAGAAATTCCATAGTTGAAGAAAATCGGTTTACCCGGAAGTGTGATTTTTAGAATAGGTTTTGAGTTTTTTTGGAATTTTCTCGAAAACGGCAACAATTTTCTTTAAACTTGGAATGTTTGTTGCATAGATAGAAACGTATAACTTTTATTTGAAACATTTTTCTGAAAAATATTGATTTCAGAAGGGTTTTTAGGGGGCTGCCAGTTAGTTTAAATTTAAATTTGCGCAAACTTTCTTGGTTTTGAAATTCGGTGCTTTTACATAAGGCCGCTCAGGTATACCAGTAAAATCCCCACCAACATTTTTATGGCCAGTCCAACTAAACATTGTGTAATGGATCTAATCACTTCCTATCTCAAGTTCACAATTCTCCTAAGGAGCGCATCAGGATACTGGAAGGAGAAGTTAAAGAAAGTGGGGCTAGTCTAGCCGCCTGTATAAAAAGTGTGTTTGCCTCACAGTCACTCTACCTCATTGAGTCACCATCAACCGTCAACGATCAAGATACTTTTTTCACTCACCGTAACTCTGCCTTTCTCTTCACACGCTACCCATACTCTCACTCTAAAATATCACTTCATTTAAGTTTTCTGTTACATATTAAAAACATAGAAAATCAAGTGTAAATCACTCAAACCACTTTCTCTCGCAGCAATGCCAACCTAACATGAACAACATTTTTACACTGAAACCGGACATTCATTACACATTGTACATTTAAGACGATTGTACACACAACACTGACAGAAATAAGGCAATCACAAACATCTCTAAAGGCAATTTTCTTGGAGGGGAAAAAAATCTGATATGAAGCAGTCATACTCTTACTCCATTAATACAATTTCATTCATAAAAATGTTCTTTAAAATTGCCATGTTAACAAACTTTTAGATAGGTTGGCCACAAAGAAAGATAGAAGAGGAGGAGGAGTGGACAATGTGAGAGGCTCTCTGTCAAGGACCTTGTAGCCCAATTTTAAATTAAAACTTACTGAGAGGTCCCTGAAACCCCTTGAAAATCAATTTGGGGGGATTTTTGAATAATACATTCTAGCCGTTTTAGAGAAAACTTTAAAGAAAATAACAAACAAACTCAACAAACTTAGTCTATACAATTGCACATACGATTAATCGATTTTCTTCAAACAAGGAATTTTGTAATTTCTTTTAATTACAGGAAATTTAAAAGAGCTCAGTGGGAGCGCGCAGAATAAACAGTATTGTAATTAGGGTTATTAATGAAAATATCCAATCCTTGATTTTTTATTATTTTAGTACTAGTAATTAACTAATGTTAACATTTTTCAACAACTGGTAACAACATTTTTCTTCTCAGCACAAAGTGATTGAAAAATGTCGAAAAAAGTCATGAGAGTTCCCTAGTCGAAAACTAGGAGAAGAGAATAAAATCATCAAAGGGCTGAGTATTTTCATTAATAGCCATAATAATAATAATATTAATTCACTTTAATATTATTAAAGTGGATTATAAACATAAAAAAAAAAAAAATCCTTTCAAAGCAAATAATTTTGCTAAACTATCTAATTATTGATATTACTTACAATTTTTATACATATATATATTGCATGGCAGTGGTGCTAATTTCCAAAGAGAAAAAAGTAGTTATAATTGTCAGCAATATAACTAATTACAATTATAACTACATAAAAGTTGGTACATTGCTTTTCTCAACTACAACCTTTCAGTTAAAAAAAGTACATATGAAACTGCAAAAACTAATACAATTACATTTGTAGTTGTTAATTATAACTACATCTCAGCTAATTAACTACTATAGTTTTTACTTTTTAGTTGCAACTAAATTTTGCCTACCCCTGTAAATATAAGTAGACAGTTTATGATTTAGGGTAATTTTCCTCTTTACTTATAGCATGGCTCTCGCATTTATTATCTGGTTTTTTTTTTTGAAAAATTATTATCCGTAAAATACAAGAATATTATAATAGTTATTCATTAATAATTAAGTTTCTCTTTGAATGTGTTTAAAATAATTTAGCAGAAAGGTGTATATAATTACAATAATTAAATATTACTATAAATGAGTATAGTCTAAACTGTTAGGTCCACTAGTTATATAGGAATGTGGGTAGAACAATGAATTATTCATTAACTATTAATTATTTTTATAGGCCACATTTATGCATAAAAATATAGCTTTTTTAAAATGGCTATTCATTATGAATTAAAAAAAAAATCTGCATAACTTACATGGGCCGGGCAAGGCCGCGGTCACTGCGAACATCGCCAGTAGGACCGCGGCCATCACTCCCAACACTGGCCAATATCTGCACATCCTTACTGCCACTTCCTTATCACCTGCGCAAACATAGAAATAAAATTAAGTTTCTTTTTTGTTTGTTTTTTAATTACAAAAAAAAAAAATTCAAGATACATTTTGACAGAAATCTTAAAAAAAAACTTGGCTTGTTCAAACAAATAGGTTATGGACATTAAGAGCATTTGAAGATGTATCTGATAAGGTCTGGTCTATGAATATTTGATTGCCTTCCTGATTATGTAGCCTAGCTACTTTTAACTTACCGCTTCAGAGAAAGTCTTGAGGGTGTTTCACATCAGATTTTATTATTAATTATCAAGTAAAAGATGCCTAACAAATAGTAGAATAATTCAAGCCTTGTGGATCCAACAAATGACTGAATTGCTGCTTGTTAAAGAAAATATGGCGTGATGTTTTAACCTGCTGTATTGCAGTTTGTTAAAAACTTATTTGATGTATGCCAAGTACCTTAAATGCTGCCACTGATATAAAATTGCAAACAATTAAACATCTAGAAAGAATTTAAATTTAAAGAAACTTTAATCATTTATAATTGCATAAATTGCATTCAGAGAAAGTCGTTTGTAAGTGTAAGTTTTTTTCCATAGTCAGAGAACATCCAGAAAAACTGTGAGATCGTAATATTATCTCTGCCAGCCGTAAAAGAAAGTATTATAACTATTATAAAGGATTTATAGATTCAATAAATTAATGAAAATCTTTATCCCTTCAACAATGTTCTATATATAGCATTAAAGTTACTTTGTTTACAGGAACAGTTTAAAAACGTTTAATTCTTTAGATAAATGAATAATCTTATCTCGCACACACATCGGACAGAACCACCCATCTAATTAAGAGTAAACATGTATTATACAGACCTACTTTTTAATTCTTGCATTATAACAGTCATTCAATGTTATCAAGTGACTAATTAATTTCTAACTTCAGAGACATTTTCCGTGGTAGCCTGCTTCATTTTGTGGTCATCGACCGGCGTTCGCCCATCTTCAGGATGCGTTTTTCAGACAGTGTGCCAACACAGACTCGTATAGAGTAACTTAGTTTCACACTAACTGAGGTATATTTTTAAAAATACTAAACTCTTAAACTAGGTAAAGGGATGTGGCCAGATGGGTGGGAAAACACGTGTTTGGGTTGTTAAAGGGCAAATTCTTTTCTTACAGTTGACGCAACACGCGGGGGTCTAATCTTTAAACTCTGTTGTTGGAGGGAGACTTACTTCACAATTAACTAACCAAAATATTAAGAATATACAAAATAAAAAATGAGATACACAAAATAAATCTAAATAAAATTAAACAACGATTAAAGTAACATTTAAAATTCATTCATTCGTTTAAAATTGAACGATTTTTTATATAATTAAGTTTTTCCAGTTCCAGAGAATTAAGAAATTCCAGTCATTCTTTCACACTTTTTCACGCAACCCTCACATCCTGGCAAGCATGTATACCTAATTATGTTTTCTTATATAATTAAGTTTTTTATTATGCATCCCACAAACCATGTCACATCATCACTCACATACATCATCCAAATACGCACTTTTTTTTTTTTTTCTAAATATATATATATCTAAACTAGTAAAGTTATATGTACATAGTAGATTTAAAACTAAACCTAACCCTAAAATCTATTTAAGAACTATTTGTTGCGTGTGTAATTGTGTTTCTGTTGCTATGGTGGGAAGAGTGTTCTGAATAATGGTTCACTAGCAAATTTTGTCTGTTCATTTATTAAGTTTTGTGTTTTTCGTTTATATATTTCGAGTTGTTCTACTATGTCAAGTCGTCGTCCTTTGTGGCCAGGGTGTATTAGTTTCAACGTGGTCGTTATGTCATCGGGTTTGTGTTTGTTAGTGTTTAGGTGATTGGCGTAATTTGAGTCAAGTTTATTGTATTTGTATGATCTGATGTGTTCGGTAAATCGTACCTTGATTTTTCTGCCGGTCTGCCCCACGTAAATGTTGTCACAGTCCGGGCACTTCAACTCGTAGACCCCACCCACTGCTGTCATACACGTCAGTGGACTCGGTACGAGTGCGGAGTTTTTTGCCTAATTTGTTGATTGTCCGGAAGGATGTCTTAATGCCCAGTTTTTTGAAAAAATTTGTGAGTTTGTACGTGTGGCTTCCAATATATGTGAATGTGGCGAATTTGTCTGCTGTTTTTTGTCAGTCCTATTTCGGTGGTGTGGTTCGTATTTGAGGAGTTTATTAACGATGTTTGTATTGTACCCATTGTTTTCAGCTATTTTGTAGATTGTCTGCAATTCTTGTGTGTGGTTCGCGGGTGTGAGGGGTGTGTATTTAAGTCTGTTCGTTAGGTGTCTAAGGGCAGCTAGTTTGTGTTGGGTGGGGTGGTTGGAATTGTGCGGTATGATAGCATCCGATGTAGTTGCTTTTCTGTATATTCCGTCTCTATTTTATGGTCGTTGTGTGTTTCTTAATCCAGTTAACAGAAAATATAAAACTCACCTCCAATTCCCGTTTGTTATACCTCGACATTACCAACCTATACACCTTCATACCAATCACGGACACACTGGACTTAATGAAACAGAAGTTGGAACGAGAAGAATCCATGCAATTCGTCCACCAACTCACGAACTCAGTACAAACCACAACGACACAAAACTACTTTAGATTTAACAACAAGTTCTACCTCGCTACCGACGGACTGGGAATGGGGCACCCCACATCGGCCATACTATCAGAAATATTTATACAAAACATGGAGGAAACTTACGTACCCAAACTGAAAGAGGAATTCGGCGTAACGTTTTATGCACGATACGTGGACGATTTATTCCTCATATTGCAAAACGACATAGACGTAGACAAAATAGTACATTAACTTAACAACATAAACAAGAAAATAAAATTCACATACGAAAAAGAAACGAACAACGGGGGCGCGTGGGTCTACGAGTTGAAATGCCCGGACTGTGACAACATTTACGTGGGGCAGACCGGCAGAAAAATCAAGGAACGATTTACCGAACACATCAGATCACACAAATACAACAAAGTTGACTCAAATTACGCCAATCACCTAAAAACTAACAAACACAAACCCGATGACATAACGACCACGATGAAACTAATACACTCTGGCCACAAAGGACGACGACTTGACATAGTAGAACAACTCGAAATATATAAACGAAAAACACAAAACTTAATAAATGAACAGACAAAATTTGCTAGTGAACCATTATTCAGAACACTCTTCCCACCATAGCAACAGAAACACAATTACACACGCAACAAATAGTTCTTAAATAGATTTTAGGGTTAGGTTTAGTTTTAAATCTACTATGTACATATAACTTTACTAGTTTAGATATATATATATTTAGAAAAAAAAAAAAAAGTGCGTATTTGGATGATGTATGTGAGTGATGATGTGACATGGTTTGTGGGATGCATAATAAAAAACTTAATTATATAAGAAAACATAATTAGGTATACATGCTTGCCAGGATGTGAGGGTTGCGTGAAAAAGTGTGAAAGAATGACTGGAATTTCTTAATTCTCTGGAACTGGAAAAACTTAATTATATAAAAAATCGTTCAATTTTAAACGAATGAATGAATTTTAAATGTTACTTTAATCGTTGTTTAATTTTATTTAGATTTATTTTGTGTATCTCATTTTTTATTTTGTATATTCTTAATATTTTGGTTAGTTAACTGTGAAGTAAGTCTCCCTCCAACAACAGAGTTTAAAGATTAGACCCCCGCGTGTTGCGTCCACTGTAAGAAAAGTATTTGCCCTTTAACAACCCAAACACGTGTTTTCCCACCCATCTGGCCACATCCCTTTACCTAGTTTAAGAGTTTAGTATTTTTAAAAAAAATATACCTCAGTTAGTGTGAAACTAAGTTATCTATACGAGTCTGTGTTGGCACACTGTCTGAAAAACGCATCCTGAAGATGGGCGAACGCCCGAAACCGGTCGATGACCACAAAATGAAGCAGGCTACCACGGAAAATGTCTCTAATCCAACAGTACGTCACTTGTCAAAATTCCTCACCAGAAATACATTTTACTGAATGGTTTTTTTTTCACTTTCTTATGATTTTCTCAAAAATGGCTCCGACGATTTTCTTCAAACTTGACGACTTTCTTCAACTACACATACAAAAATCTACAACTTTTATTTAAATAATTTCTGAGGGAAAATTCATTTAGGGGCATTTTTGGTGGCAGGCTGGGGTTAGGTTTTCCTAAAGTGCTAATTCAGTTTATTGTACAATTCTGTCATATGAATAATATTAATTTGAATTAATTGTGTCGTTGAAATTCCGAGTTTGAAAAAAACGGCTGACCGGAAGTGCGTTTTTACCGAAATGTATTTTTCAGTGTGGTATTTTCTCGAAAACGGCTCGAACAATTTTCTTTAAACTAGGCATGTGAACTACACACATAAAGAGATACAACTTTTATTTTAAATATTTCTCTGGTAAAGTCATTTATTGGGGCTTTTGGAGGAGGGGTGGGGTCATGTTTTTCTCTAAGTGCTATCATAGTTGATTATACAATTCCACCATCTAAACAAAATGAATTAGAAATAAATAGACGGCCAAAATTCCAAGTTTCAAGAAAATTAGTAAACCGGAAGTGCGCTTTTACTGAAATTTTTCCAGTTTTCGTCCCACTCCGACGAAATTCAATAATTTGGTATGCTAATTATAAAATATTTATAAAATTAGTATATATTACAAAATTTGTCAATTACAATTTAGAAAACTGGAATAAGAGAAAGTTGTTAAGTGTTTCACAGCAGATTTTTTGTTGTTATACGAAGTTATATTCCATTAATAATTATTCCTTTCGTTCAGTCTCTCATTTGTTTATGTTCATATAGATAATAAACAACTTTGTATATATATATACAATCTTGTAATATATACCTATTAATACAAACTTCTTGCTAGGAATTCCTGTAAGCAATTTAATAAATAAAAATAAAAATTATCTGCAAACTCCCATATTATTACTTAGATGTCTACCCAAGTCAGGTAGAATTAGCTGAAGTTGTTACATTGTGGTCCAGAACTGAGTGCTAGTAATAGTGAACAATCTTTACAGCATTTGAAATGAAACGTTATAGATTCCCGAGAATTCACTAAAACTAGTTTTAGTGGATGTTTCAAATCAATATTATACGTTTATAACTATGCAAATTGTATTCGAAGTCTAAATAAGGCTGTTTCAGAGAAAATCCCACCACCCTAAATACCTCTTCAGTCAAGTCGCATTTTCGATATACTTCCTGAAATCTAGTAATGATGCTACTATAAAAATAAACTATGCTAGAAACAGGTTTCAAATAAAAGTGATGGACATTTATGTTTATAGACGATGATTAAAAAATATCGTTGGGGCCATTTTCGATAAACTCGGGAGAAACAAAAAAAAAACTTTTTTTTTGCAACATAAGTTCCACTTATGAATTTAGAACAAAACTGTCAGATGCGATGCTAAACCAAAACGGAATATCAGGTTTAAAATTCCTGCGAATTTTTGTATCTGGGACATTTTGTCCTTACCAAAGGGCCTTATATAATAATTCTGGTGATGTCTCAATTTCTAATTATTGATATGTTCGTTTAAGATGGAAAATTCACTTACTCTGTGAGAAGAAATAAAAATAAAATATAAACTTAAGCAGTCCAACTGCCGTCCTCTGATGTAATTCATAAGTAAAATAAATGACTTTTTTAAAAACTACATACTATCTTGGTAACCTCACCAACCCCAAACATTACTACTGCTACTATAACCTTTTTCTTCAAAACCTAATGCCGCGAAAGCAAGGCCTTCCCTATTCAAGTATCGATTATATGGAATTATAGCTTCTAAACTAAAATAATATACATATGGATAAATTCGTTATGCCTTTTTTCCAACCGGCACATCAAACAAATTTTCTTTCAGGACAAACGGAATTCAAAAGTTTCCCTCTTTTTACTCATCAGAAAGGCATTTCGAGTAAAATTCAGCAATTTAGGGGCGACTTTATGGAATTGGTTATCCTTTAGATTAGATTCTAACGGGGGAATTGGCTCTTCAGCCTACGCCACCGCGACACCCCAAGGATCTATTGTGGCACCCCCCTAATTGGAGACCCTTCCCCGATCCTGTCCTTAACCGGACTGTGGAATCGGGGGGGCTCCCAGGTGGTCAATCGGAGCACCTGCCACCAGAGCACCCTCTCGAGTCCTGCTTGCCTTAAAAGACTTAATAGGTCCGAGAGAGGGCTCTGGCTGAGGCTTGTTGGCACCAGCTTCTCTTTACAAAGAGGCGGCACCTTGCCAGACCAGCCCCTCGCACTGACAAACCACGTGTAGCGCCGTCTCCTCTTCTTCCTGACAAAACCTACCCAGGCTATTCGTTGCCAGGCCCATGCGATGCATGTGCTTATTTAGTCTACAATGGCCAGTGAGCCGCCAACTGCTATCCTTATGGCCACCCGGCCTAATTGGAGTAATTCCGCAGTTAGCTTGGGCGAGTGGCTATGGATAAACGTTTTCGCCTGCCTCTGGCCTGGAGTTTTGACCCACCATTCCCTTGATCGGTCCTGCATCCATAGCTTAATGGATGCACTCCTGAGGCATCTTGAGACACCACAGAACGGCTCCGGCCCGATAAGCGCTCCCATTGAACCCTCCCGGGCCAGGCGGTCCGCCGCCTCATTGCCTCTGTGACCCGAGTGCCCAGGTACCCAAACCAGGAAGACCTTATTATGGCTACTAATTTCCCTGAGTGCACCTAGGCAATCCCACACCAGCCTTGAGCTAATCTCCCACGAGTCAATTGCCCGCAGAGCAGCCTGGCTATCCGAATAAATGACGACTCTGGAGTTATACACTCCCCGTCTTCTTATTTCGGCGGCGCAGATAATAATCGCGACTAGCTCCGCCTGAAAGACCGTAGCTAGCCTTCCCAGGCTCACCGAGATATTACATCCCGGACGAGCCCCGTACACGCCGGCTCCCACTCCATCTTCCGTCTTGGACCCGTCCGTGTACCACATAGATTCGCCTGCAATTGGCGGCCCATTCTTCCATGCCCCTCTGTCTAGTATCAGGACTTTGAAGGGTTTTTGGAAGTCATACCTAGGAGTCATTATGTCCGTAGGCAGGCCCAAGATCGGGTCCGCCTCCAGCTCCTCCCATAGTATGCCTGGGATAGATGGGCGCTTGTCCCTGTTGTAGTCGTGCCACAACTGCTCTTGCAACGCCTTGGACGTGAATGTGGAGTGGTGGAAGGTTTAACAGGACCTCCAAGGCCGCAGTGGGGGTAGTCATCATAGCACCCGTCGTACTCAGGCAAGCCAGCCTTTGAATACTTCCAAGCGCTCCCGACCCCCCATCTGCAAGGTCTTTGTCCACCACACCACCGCACCGTGGGTTACCATTGGTCTCACTGCACAGGTATAAATCCAC
>JAAEAF010000264.1:0-34907 GCA_011037195.1 Triatoma infestans | reverse complement strand
AGTGGTGCTGGACGCACGGGCGAAAAGTGTAAGCACAGATCGGGACCCTCCCAGAAAGGAGGGGGCAAGTTGTATAACAGAAGACCAGGGCAACGTTGGCTCTGCAGGTGCGAGGTACCCCTCGATCATGGTGAAAGCAGCTCGGCGCGTGGAGATCCCCTCCTATTCGGAAAAGATGATTGAATGGAGGTTAAAGGAAAAGCTGGCTGGAGAAGTGATTTTTGAGTCGGTGCCCCAACCCCAACAGGGGATACGACTGGCTAGGAGTTAAATAAGCTTGTAGGGTGCCAAGTTTGGATAAGAGCCATCAACTTGACGGCGGAACCTATTGTGATTGGGAAAGGGCAAACTCTGGGGATAGCCGACACACTGGCACTAGTGAGTCAGGTAAACATAAAAACGACATGACGCGCGGGGGGAGGATACTCCGTTAGGGATCAGGGTGGCGCGGCGGCCAGGACACAGCTAATGCGGCAGAAGCTAAGACACTTACCTTTGCCAGACCAAGAGGAGCTGCTGGTCGTACTTGAGAAGAATGAGCAACTCTTCGATGAACCCGACGAGATGGGATGTAGCTTACCCATCTACCATCGTATTCAAACATACGAAGAGGGGCCTATTGTGAAACGTCCCTATAAGGTCCCCTATAGCCAGAGGGAGGTGGTCACAGAGATGGTACAAGAAATGTTCGAACCGGAGTAATCGAGCCTTCTCAGAGCCGTGGTCCGCCCCGATCGTGCTAGTACCGAAAAAACTCAGGATGGTAGTGTCAAGTACCGCTTTTGCACCGACTTTCGTGCTCTTAACCACATTACCCGAACAGACGCATATCCTTTACCGCTTATTGTGGAGACGTTGGAGGCATTGGGGAAGAGCAAGTACTTTACCACCTTGGATTTGAGTTGTGGATATCATCAGATCCATATACACCCGGACGACCGCGAGAAAACTGCCTTCTCGACCATGGGAGGGCACTACGAATATAAACGTCTCGCCTTCGGGCTGGTCAATGCACCGGCTTCGTTCCAAAGGCTCATGGACCAATTGCTGGCAGATATTAAAGGAACGGAGTGTTTCGGCTATTTGGACGACGTAATTATATTTAGTGCCTCGATTTCTGAACACTGCCGCCGATTGGAACATGTTTTCGCCCTTCTAGATAGTGCCAACCTCAAAATACGGTTAGAGAAATTCCAGTTCGCCGAACCCAGAGTACGCTACCTGGGACATATCGTCACGGCCGAAGGAGTGCGCCTAGACCCAGACAAGATAAAAGCCATCCAAGAGTATCCGGTGCCGAAATCAACACGGGAAGTGCAAAGCTTTTTGGGGCTTGCCGGATACTATCGGAGGTTTATCAAGGGATTTGCGGACATGGCTAAGCCTCTTACATCGTTACTGACGAAGGGCTCGGCATTCGTCTGGAAGCCGAAGCAGCAAACGGCTTTTGACTCCCTGCGGGAAGCATTCTGTTCGGAGGCAGTACTAATTTACCCGAATTTCGCTGACCCATTCGTGCTGGCTACTGACGCGTCGGGCGTCGCAATTAGTGCGGTGTTATCACAAGCACGCGAGGGTGGCGAAAACCGGTAGCGTTTGCCAGTGGACAGTTGACTGCGGCCGAGCGAAAATATTGGACCACGGAGAGAGAGCTATTAGCCGTGGTGTGGGCAACCTCGCAATTCCGCTGTTATCACTTGGGGCGGCGATTCACCTTAATCACTGACCACTCAGCGTTACGGTGGATGCTGCATCTTAAAGATCCTAACGCGGTGGTCGCTTAGACTCGCAGAGTTTGCTTATGAGGTCGTACACAGACCCGGAGTAAGACATAGTAATGCGGATGCGCTCAGCCGGGCCACGCGAGTAGTGAACATCACTGATATAGAGCCAGAAAGCGAGTGGAGGCTCGCGCAAGAACGTGATACCTGGTGTCAAGGGATGCTGACTCAAGCCGCGGTAAAGAGAGCGGAGGACGGTTTGTTATATTTAGAACAAAAGGAGGGGGATAGATCCACTTGGAGGGTCCTAAAAAGAGACTCGGTGATGATACTCTGTCACAGCGCGCCCTGGTCAGGCCATCCTGGGGCAAAACGCACGATACAACGTATACGGGCGACTTTCTTCTGGCCCCGAATGGATAGAGATGTCAGAAGCTTCGTGCGAGCGTGCTGAATCTGTCAGGAGAGAAGGACCCCAGCGGAGCTGCAAGTACCATTGGCCGCAGTGGCTGAGGCGTCTAGGCCTTTCGAGCAAGTATCTTTGGATATTGTAGGACCCTTACCCACCACCACCACTGTGAGTTGCCGGAGTAGGAGGGAGAAAACACACAAAAGGTACGAATTAAGAACACTCTTTATTGACAGAAAGGAAAATGAAGACATAAAGTAAACTCAAAAATAAAGGAAAACAATCTTCTCACGCTTGTACGCAGTAATAAGGCTTCAACCGGAAGTCCCGTCTCGTCGTCCGTCTTGACAGCAGAATTACCCTGGCACTCATCGCACCACGTGACTAGTCCGAGCTCTAGGCCAATACTGCTTCTCCCAGCCCGGTCACATCCGCCCCACTCTATAGCTCTCTTCGGCGCTGCCTCACTTACACTAACATAAACATATAGGTGGTGGGAGACAAGTTCCAAACTGTTAACCGATTTTTTTCAAATTTAGAAATTATCAAATCTTCTTATATACTCGTAGAAGGTAAAACTATACGTATATTACACTTGAGTGGTATTTCAGAGGAAAGCATAACGCTTACTGTTCCCCCAGGACACCCAAAAAATAGATTTTTCTCGAGCCAGAGTTCAAAATCAAAGTAATAGGTATTTATGTGCGTAGATAGTATACGAAGTTTAAAGAAAATAGGTGGAACTGTTTTTTAGAAAATCACGAAAAAATGAGAAAGCCGCACTTCTTGTTGATGGTTTTTCCGACATTTTCGTGTCTGATACGGTAGTAATGCCTAAATGGAATTCTGTAAGTTGGAGCTTTTTACAAATTTTCGTTTTTTGAGATATTCTGTTAACACATTCGCTAAAAGAATTTCTATTTTTTTCTGTTTCAAGAGACCCCAATACATGTATTTCCGGGGAAAACTCAATTTCGAAAATCAGGCACGATTGCAATACTTCGTCTTCCTAGAGTAATAAGAGAAAGTAAAAATACAATGTGACCATGAAAGATTAACTCTTCAAGTATCTAATGATTCACAGATCATCAGAGACATTTTCCGTGGTAGCCTGCTTCATTTTGGGTCATCGACCGGTTTCGGGCGTTCGCCCACCTTCAGGTTGCGTTTTTCAGACATTGTGACAACACAGAGCAAATTCAGTTTTACACCTGAACTGAGTCACAGATATTCAATATAAGCACCATTTGTCACACAATATTCCAGTTCTTGTCACACCGTGCTAGCAACTGAATCGACCGCCTATCGGCTCCTTTAACTCCTGCAAGTCCTATGAAATCTTGTACTACTGGAGATTGTAATTACACTGATATTACCTGTAGAAGTGACAGTTATCATATAAAATGTATTCAACAATACTTTTATTTGTCCTTGACTTGACAATGACGTTATCTATTACAGTGTGGTTCTGCTGTTTAAGTAACAAGAAGTAAAGTGAAAATATACCTGTATAGTATTCTCATTAAGAGACGTTCTTTTCTCATGTTGCTGTTCAGAACATTCGCACATTGCCTGGACTGCAGCAATAAGTCCGGGGAATATAGAAAACTTACTATTATCTTGAGTAGCTGCAGGTGGCACTCCGACCTGTGCAAGGCCATTCAAAAGCTAAAAAGTAGGGGGGGAAAACAATATTAGAAATTCATAGTTTATTTAAATAAAAATAAAAAAAAAAGAAATAGTGTGAATAATAGCTAATTATAAAATAAACTTTTCCAAATTTAGTTAAATAAAAGAAACCATCCAAAAACTGTGTCCAACTGAAGCCTCTAATTGGCTGCAGTGCCTGGAGAAGAGGATTCATCCCATGTTCTAATCAAATCTAAGTGACTGTAAGTGTTCTCCTTCACAGTACTTTATATCAAGTTGTCTCAAAAAGTAGCTCCAATATAAATATGATACATGTACTCCAAAATAAAAGATCTTTTAATCTATTTTTTTGTCAGAAAGACTCTTAAGGAATTCTAAGAGGGATTTGAGAATTCTCCCCTAAAGTGTCCACTTCAAAATATTGTCACCATTGGTTGTCAAACTATTAACAAATTTTATTGGCATTAGGATCACTTCAGAGATTCAATAGAATGAGGGGGCTGTCAAATTTTGGGTTAAATCGTCATTAAATATGAATGGCGGTATTTACTACTAATATTTAACACCTATGTTTAATAAAATCATATAACAAATGAAAATAAAATAAAATATATAAACATGTTTTCCTGCCTTAGGAGAGTGATGGACCTAACTTCTTGGGTGTGCTGCAAATGTTTTTAAATTTAGGACGAATGTTAGGTTTTTTTAAATAAATCTAATTTCGCATAGAGCAGAAAAATGTCTGCTTACACAAATAAACCTTGCAAAATTGTATTAAATACTTCAAATCTTTTCTGTGAATTCTTTGGAGTTTCAGAATTAGGAAAGGAAAAAATCTTTCGATTATGATTTATAATTACAAGCATTATTAAAATAATGCCAAACTTCCGAACAAATTTATCAAATTTACCTTCGAAATATGTATGTTTTTGCAAAAAAATGATTGGAAGAATTTTACATCTAAAACAGAATTATGAAACAAAATTTGAGGGTAATATTCTAACTTCTGTGAGGCGACATTTGCTAGACATATCAGTGACAGCCTTAAGAAAGAAAAGAATAAAAAAAAATTCTGATAACCGTCACTAACAGGAAGATCTAACTGAAAAGTAATAAATGTGCTTTAATAATATCTGTATAATACGTACATGACTGACGTTCTGTTGAGATTGGTTCCATGTATTTAAGCTATGTGCTGTGATATCACTGGCTATAAATCGTATCTGAAAAGAATCAATAGTAACATTATCGTAAATTAACCAACACCTTAAGACTGATATAATAATCTAAACAAGTACTTACCAATTTTCCAATTGGAAATAAATCCCATACGATCCTACAATATTCAGTTGCTGATTCCACACAACATGTCCATAGAGATTTATGAATTGGAGCCAGTGGAATAAATCCTGGACCTCTAGTCTTTGTTAAATCAAATTCAACTATACTTTCACAACTCGTACGAAAAAATGGTGTATGATCTAATAAAAAGACGGTTTTATGATTAAAAGGGTGCATAGTCGCCAAAACATTTGGCGGAGGTGCTGGTGAAGACATTTTCTATAAGTAATTTTAAAATTTTCAAATGAAAATAATAAATTAAAAAGTAAAAAATTTTTTTAGATACACATCTATTAAAAATATGACAAATAATTTGCAACAGAGGTTATAACCGGAACTTTTTAATGTCTGTGGCTGATAAAACCGATTCCCTCTCTTTCAGTGTTGCCAGAAAAATAATATACTTAAAGAATTGTTTACAGAAATTTATATACTTTTTCTTTTCGAGATAAAAAGGAAATAGAAACTGCTTTTAAATTGCATTTATGTATATTCTGTTTGTTCGTTAAAAACAAACATTTTGCAAATTGGACCAAATTCGCAAATCGGAGGGACCAGCGACCATCACTCTCAGTGTGTGGAGAAAAAAGCCAGCCACTTCTGTAGTTCCAAAAATCTGGTGTGGAACACTCACATGACTTTCTCTTAGTAATTTATATAGTTGTTATTCTAATAATAGCAATAATAGTAGCATTTCTTTCAAACTTTGAATGTTTACTAATTTTTACTGACTTCTATATTACATGTTTAGCTGGGAGGACATAAACTAAAAACGACACACGGGGGAAGCGTAAACTTCCCAGCTACCCAAAAAAACCCTTCTGAAGTCTACTGCTCGAAAAAATGTTTCAAACAAAAATTATAGGACCATCTTTACTATGTGTAATTAGTATATCAAGTTCAATGAAACACGTTGGTATCTTTATCGAAAAAATCGTTCAGGTGAACATGGACATGAAAATGCACTACCGATCCACCGATTTTCTTCAAACATGGAAGTTTTGCTATACATTTTATTATTATTAATATTATATACATGACAGGATCATATATTGTACGAAAATGGCATTTTAGAAAAAAGTTTTCCCCCAAAACCCTATAAAATGAATTTTCCAGGGGAAAATGTTTCGAATAAATGTTGAAATAAAAATAAAAGTTGTAGATCTATATAAGGGTAGTCAATATATCAAGTTTTAATGAAAATCGTTGGAGCCGTTTTTGAAAAGAAAGTATTCAGTAAAGTGGTACTTCTGATTTTTTCGGTTAAGACGGAAGAATTAATAACGGGATTTAGATTAGAATTTGATAACCATCAGATTTCATGGCATATTTGATAAAAGATTATCCGTCCCCGACACTGAATCTACCATTTTTCTGAAGCATACTGCCACCGCGCGTCTCATCTTATCCACAACGTTCGCAAAGAAAACGCGGCCGAATATGAATTAAAAGCCCTGGTTCTTTAAACAATACATGGAAGATACCCTTCATCTAGCTGAATTCATGTCTATGTCGACAACGGATGCTAGCACAAGTGCGGGAGCTGGAGTTTACCCCTGTAATTTGCAGATTTCAATGCCGGTGGTTTTCCATCGGATAGAGAAATAAGGGCCATCCTCCTAGCACGGAGACAAGTAAAAAAAGAGCCGCCAGCGCAAATAGTGCTGTTAGTCGACTCTCGAGATGCAATTCAAGCAGTCACAAGCTCCGATGTGAATCTGGCGATATTTATCTGTCGCGCATTGATTTCCGAATTATTGACGACAGGCTGGAAGGTTATTTTCCAATGAATATGTAAAATGGAGATATGTCTGATGCCCACTTGGAGAACTATGTGGCACTTGCAAAATAATGAGTATTTTAAAGTAAAAGCCAAATTGTACTGGGCTACTCGCTGCCGAATGGCTGACCGCCAATAAAGCCCTGGCTTTGTTTAAAAAACAAAAAAAGGTACTTCCGATTGATTGATTTTTATCAAAATCTTATAGAATATGAACGAAATATCAAGTTTGAACTTCCTTTGATTTTCCGTTTTTTAATTTATGCTGAGATTATGAACATACACTTACAGATCAATTTCTTACACTTTTTCGAACTCATACCAGCAATATTTGGAAGTTATATAACAGCTAGGAAAAGGAATTTTACGATTAAAAAAACAAAATCTTATGTTCATGAAAACACGTCTTTCTCTTAAATGCAATTCTCCTATTTGGACAAATTTTGAGAAAGTCTGGCAACAATGAATATACATTCATATAAAGTCACACTTTCATTTGACCAGTTGATAAATTTGGACGGTACCTTTGTTTTGGATTCCATTGTGGTACTTAAATGGAATATTATTTTTAGATTCCAGATTTTTTTTTTAGTTATTTTAATAACAAAAACATGTGTAGACCCAGTTATTGATAATACGCTAAATAGTTTTTTATTTTCGTGCTCAGGAGTTCTCAAAATATTAATTTATGTAAAAATTCAATACTTTCACTTACAGCAATTACATGATAGTAAAAATGTTTTTTCGAATCGCCAATGTGAGTGTGTATGTGTTTTTTTAGTAAATGCCTGTGAAGATAGTAGAATTTAATTTTTCTAAAGCTTTAAAATTTGTATATCCAAAACTAACTGATTGGATACGATATTAATTAATTTCCTCAAAAGTGGCTAAGAAAAGTGAAAAAAAGCAATCCTGTATTGAACTTTATTGGTGGTTGGAATCTCTTTCGAAATCTTCTCGCCCACAGAATGCTACCCGAATCAAATAGTGAACTACTATTGCATAAAGTAATTAGTAAAGATGGAATTCTTGGTTTATACAGTAAAAAAAACAAAATTCATAAAAAGGTCATAAAATCATCTATATGGTATTCTCGAACCAATTCTGGTGGTTTTTTTCAGAAATGCAAAAGAACTGGTACAGTAAAAATTTCCATTATTAAAGTCCGAAACAAGAATTGTCTCCGAAGATCAAATTTAAAGCGTTAAAAATAAATTGATTGTATTATATTTTTATTATTGATTGAAATTTGTAATTGCAGTAATAATTAATATTGCAAATTTAGAAATTGCACATATTTATAATTAATAAATTAAACAAAACTAATTGTTTATATAAAATGCCCTTCCAGCCTTAAATCCACAGATATCATAAGATAATTTTGCTACATCTTTGCATTAACAAAATAATAATTTAAATTTCTATATAAAAAAAAAAAGGCAAGTAAATAATTTAATATAAAATCATCATAGTGTTTTTTTAGGACACCTAAGGCAAAGCCCCATAAAATTTTAGCATTTCTTCAGCGTTTCGTTAACATTATAAAAAAAAGGTAAAAATTAGAAAATAATTCCAATTAATTGTAGCTAAGAATGGAAAAATAACGCTTCTTATAAAAAATTTAAATTTATAAATATGAAATAGTTTAGATTTTTATGTTTAGGAATCTAAAATAAGAAAACTAATAATCCGACAGAAATACACTTTAAAAAGCACATCTTAATATATACTAACAAATTCTTAGTTTATCAAAACAGCTGCAAGATTGCAGCACCTTCCACGTTTTGTAAAAATGAAATAAATTTGAGCTTCTAATAAAATCCTGATATTTCAAAATGTTTATCGTTGAAAAAACAGAAAATTACTTACCCCGATGAGTTGAAAAATTTTGTGGCAATTTTGGCAAACACCAAGATATGTAAGTCCTGGGTGGAGACGTCAAATGGTTGTTTTATGATAAATTAAATTAATGCAAATTTTTAATTCAATGTATTTATGGAATAATTGAACTTTGAAGACACTACAATAATCGAATTCTTCACTTGAAATCACATTTTAAATTTTTTAAATAAATGTGAATCAAATGTGGAAGTCTTAAATAGTATGCATGTGCTGTGATTGATAAAAACCCATATGTGAAACCATTAATAAAATACATATCTTAAGTTCTCGTTTATTCGAAAATGTATGTTTAAACATAATATAAGGTTGTTAAAGTAAATAATCTGAGGAATAATAAAGTACCTTAATTAGAATTAAATGTATCGGTAGTAACAGAGTGGGGAATACAAATATTTGTTTCGAGAGATAAAATGGCAGATTTGAAAAACTATTCCCTTGCAGGGTTTTAATTGAAAAATTGTGTCAATTGAACAGTTTGTTTGTGATACAAATTTCTCTTACTGTAATTCACATAGTTTTATTTACTTATACGGTTATTTTCTAGTTACAAATTTCACATATAACTGAAAATGTATATGTATCATGTGCATCCGAAACATAATAGTCAAGTCGTACTTCCACTAAACCGATTTTCTTCAAACTCAGAATTTTGGTAATACATTAATAAAGTTCTTCATTTCTATTATATGGACGATAGAATCGTATAATATATTAAAATAAAATTGAGGAAAATCTTGTCGCTATTTTTATGATTACTTGAGCAATTTTAAGGAAATCGCTGGAGCCATTTTAAACAAAATTCGCAAAAAAAACCTGAAAAATCCATTTTAGTAAAGTGGTTGACATTTTGTCAACTGATTTTGTTCAAATCCTTACAGTCAATTTCCCTGGTACTATAATTATCGAAATATCAAGTTTCCGCTTCTTGCCATTTTCCATTTTTAACTGACCATCACACATATATTAAACCAATTTTACAACTACACGTCACAAGTTGTAGGGTAATTCAACGTCGACAATTCTATGTGTTTTACCGTCTACCTTCTACGAGGTCAGTCTAAGCACCATAATAAATTCACCTTCTTGTGGAACCATACAATCTTGTATGGTAGTGGGTAGTGGGTGTATGCTCGGTAGTGGGTAACGAATTCATTCAACTTATTGCATTTGCCGTCTTGAGTGTCACAACCCATATTAAGTGAATTATTTTGTCTTTGTTTATAGTGAATTAATTGGACTATAACAGAATAATTAATTCTGTTATAATATTTATTAATATTATTCTACTAGAATTGTATATACTATTCTTACTTATTTTATTTTTCTACTACAAAACCTTGTTTTTAGAAAAGAACTGACTTGCTTTGAGCCGAAGTGAATTCGTTGGTGATGAAAGAAAGCACTAATATCTAAAAAACTTTAAATTGAAGTTTATCCGCCAGATTTAATAAATGACAGCTACATCTTTCTAGGAAGCAGCCGCTGTGTATTCTAATGAGAATTATCTATCTGTACAACATCAGAGATATGGACAGATCAGCTGCGTCGGACAATGGAACAGGATTAAAAAATATTCAAAAGAAATTAAATATAATTTTTATTAATTATTTTCTACAGTAAATACAAAAAATATCAATAAGATGAGTTAATTAACAAAAAGGATAGATCTGGTACGTTCATACCTACTGATTGTACCCATCTATAAATGGACTCTGAATTTATTTATTTCTGTTGAAATTAGGAATTTCAAATGTCCACGTCGCTTTTTCAGAATTATTCTTAAAAACCATAATAAATTGCGTTATAACGCACAATTAATTAATTGCACAAGTTCTAAATATTTTGGGGCATAATTTAAATTTAATAAACAATTATAAGACTTATTTTTAAAGCAGAGTCCACTGCTAAAGTTATATAATAAAAAAAAAACTTCAAGATATTTTAATGCCAGATTTATCCTTTTTGATTCACTATTCTGAAACTTGTACATATTTCGAAACAATTATTACACTGGTCATTAATATTTATGTAGTATCTGAACCATTTTTAATGTCGAGTTTGTTCCCATCAGTTTTAACAGTGTAATAGAAGTTATTTATAACATCCTTTTCGGAAACAGGTAAGGCCTTGAAATGTTTTAATAATATCTGCAAAAATAAAAGAAAAAAAATCTGAATATCAAAACAAAAATATTAAATACTGTTTTTAATGGAGTGCATAAAAAAAAAGACCGTTTTTCTAACTAAAGAAATTCCATGGACTTAAAAACCCATTCAATACACGTCTGATGTATACTATATTATCTTAATATTATTAATATTAATCTTTAGATTCTATAGAGTGTTTCTATGCAAATTATGTCCCCTTCAAATAGTCAGTTCAATTGTGAACTTTTGTAGAAAACCATGACTGTGTCTTACGATATATTAGTAATTTTACGTTACTACTGAAAAAAAACAACAATGTACAGCTGCTGAAGTTACGCGTGCTCTATGTGAAATTGAAGGGGAAGATGTTGACCAGCGTACTGACGGCGTGGTTTCAAAAATTTTAATAGTGCTGATACGACCTTAGAGAGAAAGACATGTGCAGGACGGCAGATAGGTTCAGCATTATGCGACGATGAGGCTTTACGGGAAGCTTTCGAGTCAAATCTAAACTACAAGTCCATGTACACTTGCTGCAGAACTGGAAGTGTCTACAGACACTGTTAGCCGCCATCTCAGTATACTGTGGGAAAGATAAAAAAGAGATGGAGGATAAGTGCCGCTTACATTTCTGGATCCAGAAGAAGGGAATACATGCCAGCTTCTCTTAAAAAAATCCATCTGACATGCGCTTCTACAAAACAATAGGTGACAAGTGATGCGAAAAGGATTTACTGGTGATATCCTGAGACAGGTGGTCATTGGTTGGGTCGCGGTTAAACTGGCATTTCCGGTTGGTGAAAGGAAGTAATTTGAGAAAAAGTCGATGTTGTGCGTTTTCAGGAACTATAAAAGAGTAATTCATCACGAATTCGTTCCCTATAGACTTTTTCATGAATTCCGGACCTTTACTGTCAACAACTAAATGTACTATAGAATGACCCAGTGTTATCAACTTTGGCCAATCGCTAACAAGTCTTGTTCCAGCAACATAATGCCACCCACCTTCTGTCAGATTAAAGAAAAAAAATTAAAGACTTGATGGCATTGAACTTGTTTGACCCCCACCCCTATATTACAGACTTAGCTCCTCCATCAGACTATCATTTGTTCCGATCCATGAAACACTTTCTTTGCAGTAGAAAATGTTATAACTTCACCGAAGTTGAAACCTAATGATGAATGGTATCAGCGAGGAATCCAACAGTTGGCAGAATGATGGCTTATAAAAAATTGATATTTTTTTTTTTACTGAAAAACAGTCATTTTGTTTTTATACACCCAATTGAGAAATTTTTTTGATAATAATAAAATCTGGTGTTAAAACTACACAGCAATTCTCGCAGTTCTAATAAATTTGCTTCAAGGTCGGAATTTATACTAAATGTTTTGTTGCGTTACTTAATATTAATAATGCAATTTGATAGGGTTTCATTACTTCTTCATTGTAGCAAAAGAAAGAAACCATGCATGTTTTTAGTAAATAGTCGGGGAAAAAAAAAACTGGTGTGAAACACTCACACAACTTTCTCTTACTCCTTTTAATAAAATTATATATTAAATGAAAATTTTGTTTTTAACTCAAATTTTACGTATTTGTCCGAACGTAAATAAATATAGAGGTAGTGAGTGGGTGATAAGAATACCTACTGACCTATACTTATCTTGGCAGGTAGAGAAATGATGATTACAGTATGGCCTAGTAGATCGCTTAATCTATTCATTCTATAAAGTCACACTTCCGATTAGCCGAGTTTCTTCAAATTTAGAATATTATCAATGTTTTCAATATGTTGGTGGTAAAATCATATATTATACTGAAATTGTACTTAGAGAAAAACATAACGCTAGTGTTCCCTCAGAACCCCTCCCTCCGCCAATCAAAAATCGAAAAATCAAAGTTTCCCGAAAAAATGTTTCAAATAAAAGTGATATGTATTTATGTATATGTAGATGTATACAAATTTTAAAGAAAATCGTTGGAGCCGTTTTCGAGAAAGTTATGTAAAAACTATATATATATAAAATCAATAAAGTTGCACTACCGCTATATGGATTTTGCCCGAAATCTTCGTGTCTGATTGGTTTGGTAGTACTTAAAAGAAAATAACTTATTTAAAGTTCCTGCGACTTTTTATTTTTGAGTTATTTTGTGTTAAAACAACCACAAACCATTTGCTAAAAACATTTTTTTTTTTTTTTTTAATGGAACTGTATTTCCAAGTGAAAACTCAATTTCGAAAATCTGGCACGATCGCAATACTTCCTCTTACTAGGTGTAAATAAAAGTAAAAATTATGGAGTAAGAGAATTTATTACTGCAATTTACATATTTATAATGGATAAATTCTATTCAAAATTATAATTTTTACGAAACATATAGTTTATCTTCAATGTTATATCAATGGAAGAATCTAAATTAATTCAGTCTTCGTGTCGAGAATTTTTTTGATACTAAAAGGGAATAGAATATTTCGATTTTTAGTTTCTGAGTTATGCTCGATTTATGTTACAAAACGAATTCTAAAAATTAATATGGACACAGCTAACTGCAAAAATTAATAAATAATGTTTGATTTTACTAATTAACATATTTTCATTAGAAAAATTGGCACAAACTCAATTTGTTAAAAAAAACAAACAAAAAACGACTGCATGCTTCAACTTTCATAAGAGAAAAACAATACCGAACAAAACTTTATTACATAATCAATTATCAATTTAAATAAAAATAAATAAATAAAATTAAAAATTTACATCCGACAGTTGAGCTTTATTGAGACCAGGCCGTGTTTGCACTTTAAAATGTCTTTTATACCGTCTCAGTGTATTAACTTGAAGTTGAGAAAGGTCCATTTCTGGATGTTCTGTGTCAGTCTCATTTGAATCTTCCTCGGAATCTTTACGCCGTCGTTTCGACCTCGCTGATTGAATAACTCCTTTATGATAGTCACATATATAAATGTGTCTTGCCTAAAATGACAAAATATAATACAAATTAAATAAGAAGCTTATAATAATAGAAAAAACTAATTTTAGTAAGCAATAATAATTGTCTTTTTCAAATGAAAGTTTATTATTATGAATTAAAGGAGGAACGAGAAAAGGAGGGGGAAAAAAATCCTCTAGACGATCCAATGAAACAAATTACCTCCAAAAAATAATGTAGGACCTAAAATTAGAACAGGGTATAGTGAGTTCAATATATCCTTACAGACTAAGATTTTTTTACTTTAAGTTATTGTAATCGTGTCAAATTTTCGAAATCAAGTTTTCACTGGATATATCCGTTTTGAGGACTTCTGAGTCCAAACAAGTGATTTTAGCAATTGGTCCGTTTGTTTGTGAGATAGCATATCTCAAAAATAAAATAAAAAAATAGAATTTAATATTTCCTTAAAGTGCTACCAGGAGACCTGAGAATAAGCTTTTTGTACAAATCATTTAACCAGTAGTGCCACTTTACTATTTTTTTTTTTTATATACTTATTTTGCGATTTTCTTCACAAACTTGGTATATTAACTACACATAAATAATGAGTTACAACGTTTATTTGAAACATTTCTCCAGGAAAATGCATTTAAGGGCACTTTTAATGATGGCTAGGTTGTCCTCTAAAGTGTTATTTCAGTTTATTGCACAATTCTATCATCTAAATAATATTAATTAGAATTAAATATGTTGTTGAAATTCTAAGTTTGAAGAAAATCGGATGATAGGAAATGCGCTTTTATGATAGGAAAAGTATTTTTCAGTTTTCCGCTATTTTCTCTAAAACAGCCCCAATGATTTTTCCTTAAACAAGGAATGTGAACTACACATATAAAGAGCTACAACTTTTATTTGAAACATTTTTTCTGGTAAAGCCATTTAAGGGGGCTTTTGGGGGAAGAAGAGGGTTATGTTTTCCTCTAAAGTGCTGTCACAGTTACATACAATTCTAACATCCAAACAAAATTAATTAGAAATAAATAGATGGCCAAAATTCTGAGTTTCAAGAAAATTAGTAAATCGGTAGTCGTTTTGACTGAACAGTTTTTTTTAGTTTTTGTGATTTTCTCAAAAAAAAAAAAAAAAAAAAAAAAAAATCATTCAATTCTGGTCATAATAACTATAAAATCTGTCACTTACAATTTTTGTAAACTGCAGTAAGAGAGTAAGTAGTGTGAGTGTATCACATCAGATTTTTTACTCAACTATACAGGCCGCAGGAAAGGTATGGTGACAAAACATTTTTGGGTACAATAACCCACATTTGCAACCCTAAAGCCTCTAAAGCTTACTTCGGGTAACAGGAGATCGGCAGCAGTGCACTGAAAGCGCAAAAAAAAAGCAACCCATATCCAGCTTCCAACGTTTCAGTGTTTTTTTTCTGCTATCTTGTCAAATTTTCGAAATTGAGTTTTCAATGGAAATACATGTTTTGAGATCTCTTGTATGGAAAAAAAAATTAAAACTTCTTTTGGCCCCAGCCAACCAACATTTTGCTTGTTTTATTAACAACGGCCAAACATAACTATTGTTTATATTGAAAAATGGCAAAATTTGATTATTCTTGATGAAATTTGAATATTCGTTTTTAGATTATACCCTCACCGCATGTGACACACTTTATTGAATGTTATTTTTTTAATTTTCTTCAAAACGGTTTAAGGAATGCTAACTGCATAAATTTAAACATATTATTTTTATTTAAAATATTATGGCACAGAAGGAATCTTTGACCTAGAATTTGTTATTGGCTCTATCTGCTAGGTACATTAACACCCACTTCTATATTTAGGGGAAATGAGTAAAAGTTTTGGTTTAAAGAAAATTTTGCCTACTTTGTATTGTATTAACTATATTAATAAAGTCGTGTGAGTGTTTCAGACATCTTTTTCTTCTTTTAAGTCACATTTCTGAGCATCCCGTCAACTTGATGAAGAAATTTTACATCATTTTTCAACCTTAAATGTTTTAGAAGATGGGGCTATTTTTTTTTTCAGTTATGCATGTAAGTAAGAATTTTCGAAATGTTTCAATTTCGCTTATCAGTTACTCAATTTTCTTCCCACTCCTAGGTGATGGGCAAATTTCAGGAAAACTTCTTCAATTAATGAAATTTGAAATAAATATTCTCATTAGGAATAATTTTATTGCATTTATTATAAATTCTTGACCGATTTATTTTGCAATTTAAGAATTTTTTACTTCAGGATTTGTTGAAAACAATTTCTCATGGCCAACGTTGCGGCTTATTATTTAAACTACAATCAGGCTAATTAGATGGAAAAAAAAGAAGAAAAGTTAACACTCATACGACTGACAAATTTTCTTCAAACTTGGAATTATTACTAAACTCATAAATATACATTACACATTAAAAAAAAAGATGGTAGAGAATATTATATTAGATTTTAGGCCATATGTTTTACCTGAATGTGATTACATTGTATATAACAATACCCTCTTCTGTCTTTCCTAAATTAACACTTGCAGTAACTTGTAGATTAAGCTGAGCCTAAACTCAAAGATTCCCACGAACCTCTTAAAAACAATAAATATATGCAGTTAGCATCTGGTATTTTATTCGTCGTAGCATGCATATTTACTTTCTTCCTGACCAGTTTCGGATTTTCATCCATCGTCATAGCTAATTCACCAAGCTCATGTAGAGAGTTCACTTCAATGTAATGTTTCTGTTACTTGTTACTCACTCTTGTTGGTTGTATATAATTATGTGGGGCCTGTTGAATAAAACACCAAATGTTATCCAGCACTGCGGATCCATCCACATACTCAACATATGCAGTTAGCATTGAAAATTTTTAGAAAATCATTTGTGCTGTTTTCAAGAAAATTTCAGAAAATTCAGAAACCTACTGTGTAAAATGGCACTGTCGCCGACCGATTTTCTTCAAACTTATAATTGTAGCAATGCTTACAATGTAACTTAAGAACCGTAATTGTATTGAAGGCTGGCACTTTAGAAGAATGCTTAACAGCATTGCAACTCCCACAGACCTTCCCAAAAAAGAGTTTTCCTAAAAAAAAAAATGTTTAAAATAAAAGTAATAGGCCTGTGTCTGAATGTGTGTGATTAGCACGTGAAGTTTAAAGCAAATCGTTGGAGCCATCAAGGAACCCGATAATAAGATATTTGGTCCAAATAGGTCAACTGAAAATACCACTTTACTGATTGGATTTTTCACTTTTTTACCATTTTTTCGAAAACGACTCCAATGATTTTCTTTAAACTTTGTAAACATACTATACATTTTTAAATCATTACTTTAATTTGCGACATTTTTTCTATAAAATTCATTTTAGGGGGTTACGGGAGAGCGGTAACGTTAGACTCTCCTCTAAAGTGCTACTTCGGTATATTATAACAATCTATCATATCAGGAGATATTTTCCGTGATAGCCTGCTTCTTTTTGTGGGCATCGACCGGTTTCAGGCGTTCGCCCATCATCACGATATTTTGTCAAAACAGTGGGATAATACAGACTTGCACTGAGCAAATTCACTTGTTACACTGGTTTTTAATGCTCTGTTAAGACTTACCTAGGTTAACAGGGGATTTGTTGATACCTGGATATCTCCAGTTGTTCTATGTTTCCATTTTTAAAAGGAACAGTGTAAACAAGCCTTTTTAAAAGTGAAAAAACAAAACGCTTTGACTCACCGAGGTATTAACCGACCCCTCTTAACCTAGTTAGGTCTTGACAATGCATTTAAAAACCAGTGCAAGTATGTGTTATCACACTCTTTTGACAAAACATCCTGATGAAGGGCGTACGCCCGAAACCGGTCGATGACCACAGAACGAAGCAGGCTATCACGGAAAAAATCTCTGTTACTTTCCACCCACAACATTCTATCATATATTAATAAGAATTAAATGTGTTCATTAAATGTACACCTTCAATTCTTAATTAGTTGACTTAAATCCTAATACCGAAAAGTGGTCTCGATTCCCAAATATACTGGATATCGGATATAATTCTTTTTTGGTAATCAACTTGGGCTTTACCAATACAGATTACCTTGATAAAGCTTTGAATCTAAAACCAATGTAACTACAGAATTCGTTAAAAGACTATGGAAGCTGTCAAAGTTTCAAAATGTCCTATTTTAAATCATGATTCTGAAATTCATTCCAAAATAAGTGACAAAGAAAAATCCGAGAAAATATACCAGCATCTCAATAACAGATTTTTTAATCCCAGGAGTTCCAAGTGGGTGACTAAGCAAAGGGAAAGGTTGTCTGTTTCAAGATGAAAAGGTCTAAACTTCTGGGTTGTATTCCTTAAGTTAATGTAAAAAATAAAAGTCTTCTGGATATTTATCTAGAAGCGCCACCTTGGAAAATCTACCTTAAAATATAGGAAAACCAATATTCTGTTGTTTTTTTTATTATTCGCATTTGTTAAAAACCGTTCCATTTTTCGAAGAATACATTGGAATACAAGTTATAAATATATCAATTTTATATTTAATGATCCATAAAGATTGGATTTATATTCAGTGATTCATATGGATAAGTCTTAACAAACTGAAACCAATTGAACTTAGAGCCGTTTGTCTCATGATTTACTGAAGATAAATACAAGATTTTAGCGAATTTGGATATAAAAAAAAAAGTATTTCTTTACAACTTTAATGCCCGCAAGGGATATCTGTAGCAGTAGTTACTTGAAGAGTAGTGACCCCACGGCACTCCATGCGTTTCGTCAGAACAGTACACAATACACTTAAACTACATACACTCTACACTTTACATACAAGGACAAACAGAGTGCACAAGCTAGGATCTCCGTTCCTAGTTAATTGGCCTAAGCCAAGGGAGAAGGAAAAGATTAGCTTAGTGATAGCGCGCTTGGACTAAAAGATAAAAAATTAAACGCGGTTTTTCGAACATTTTAGCCATTTTCTTGAAACATTTTCGGGCATATGTCTAAGGGAATTTTTCTTTCAATTGGTTATTTAGACCTGAAACATCAAATCGCTATGGGGAAACAATTTTCCTCAAGGAAGTTGATACATGGAAAGTGATTGGGCCACCTGTTTCAATCTGTCGACGATAATGGGGAATGAATGCTGTGTATACGTCCATTTTTGGCAACTAGGGAGAATATATTGTAAACTGACCTCATGAACCTATAAAGCTAACCAGAAACAGCTCATTTTGCCAATGTAACTTCCAATTCATTACCGATTTTATCATGTGAACTTGGTTATATAAGAGAAAACACTTTCAAACTTCATTTGCCTAAGAATTAATAGAACCGAATAAATCTCAGGTATCCTCTGTGTTCAAAAAATGTAACCTGATAACCAGCGATTTTATTATCAACAGCAAACAGGAAAGCTCTGCAGCGTGATTAAAAAAAAAAATTCCTTCAAAATGACTGGTGAATGGTGAATAGAATGACAAATTTATTGAAAGATAAATAATATGTAAGGGTTTAATAGAGGGAAGGGACTAGCACAGTAGCAGCGCGCAGGAATTGTAACGCGGAAGTCCTGGGTTCGAGTCTAGCTGTGCTGCCCTTAGATTTTTTCTTTCTAGGAACCACTACAGCACACTGTCCAGTGATTAATTATTAATAGGAATCACGTTTCTGGCAACGTTGCCCGCCTTTTCTTGTTTATGATATTCATAAAATTGCCAAAAAGTGCCTAAAATGGGATAGATACATAACAATTATTGGTATATATTTAAGAAAATTGTAAGATATTTAATGTCAGACATAAATACAAGTTTTTAAAATTGAATAAAATTAAGTGAAACAAGTTTTATCTTTTTTAAATAAATGAGAGAATGCATTTTCTAAATTGTCACCGTTCTAATTCTGGGTATCGTTTAATACGAGAAAACAGAATTTTTAATTAACCCTAATGCAGCTATTGGCAAACAAAACGGACTGAAGTATTTTTATACTCATGGCAGCCAAAATTTTATAGGATCAGCAGTTTTTCTCGAAAAATCTGTTAAGTGATACTTAAAATAAATTTAAAAACTTTCAAAAAAAAATCATTGAAAAGCTAGCTCATACGACTATCTTTTACCGCAATTAATATAATTTAATTGACAAATTTTCATTGAATTGCAATGTTTATAAACGTTTAGTAGGGTAGTCCATAGAAATATATATATATATATATACTGTGAAGAAAATCATGGAACCGAGAAATCTTTGTGTCAGTTGCGAATACCAAATTTGAGCTTCCTGCACTAAAAACCATTCACTAAAAACTTTTTTCGATCAGCGAGGACCGCAAAAACATGTACATTCGTTGAAAACTCAATTTCGAAAATTTGAAACGATCGCAACACTTCCTCTTACCAACAATATGAATATATATTCATATATGCACGCATGTGTGTGTGTGTGCGGGCAAACGAAGTATTTTAAAAACAAAAATTCGAATAAGTTCAAATTTGATATTCCAGTTAGGTATCATCCTGCGATTCTAATGAGGTTTCTGTCAAATTCCATTAACCAGAAGTATGAATTCACTAAATGGATTTTTCAATTTTCTGCAATTTTCCCTAAACCAGTTCTAACGATTTTCCTTTAATTTTGCATACTAACAATACATACCTACAGCTTTACGTAACATGCATTTTCATTTGGTTCCTGACCAGTTTCGGATTTTCATCCATCGTCAGAGCAAATTCACCAAGTTCGTGTAGAGAGTTCACTTCAACGCAATGTTTCTGTTACACTCACCCTTGTTTATTTTCAGTATGTGTAACAGAAACATTGCGTTACGTCTCTTACACGAACTTGGTGAATTTGCTCTGACAATGGATGAAAATCCGAAACTGAAAGTGACTACTAAAATATTCTCTAGTATCGCCCAATTTATTGAAATGGCACTTTGATGGAAGTCAAAATAATGCCATCCTCTCAAGATTCCCTCCAAAATAATTTTTCCCAGAAAAATGTTTCAAATAAAACCGATAGTCTAGTATAGATGCTATTAACTTGATGAGTTAAAAAAAAAAAATTGCAAAAAATGATATATAAATTAAGTAATTTCGCACTACTAGTTAACGGATTTCGATTGAAACTCTACTGATAGCATTCTGATGATCTCTAAACGGAATATCAGGTACTAGTGTAGCTCGGGAATTGCCCTTGGTTTGATCATTAAAATAAAACCTATAAGAAATATCTAGTTTGAGCTTACTTCCTGGAATTTTTCGTTTTTGAATTATTTTATTTACTTACACAAATACACACACCTTTCGCTAAAACTTGCCATAAATGTTTGTGATGAAAATATAATTTCGAAAATTTGCCACGATAGCAGTAAAGGAAAGTAAAAAAAAATGGGGATCTATAATAGATTGCTAAAGCTCTAAAAAAAAGTTTCTGACGCCATGTTTAGATTATATTATATGTGAAAGACAATAAAACACGTAGATTGAAATTTTATTCTACTCTAATCGTTTTTTTTCGAGAAAACCTGCTGATCTCATAAACTTGAACCACCCTATATATTCTCGTATTTAAGTTTAATATTCACTTCTTTTTCTTTTATCGATTTGACTATCTGCCTTACCCTACAAGCATAAACAATCTAATCAAAATTAATATAATTTCAAGGCCTCTACCTAGAAATTGGCCTGCGTTCTCATGTTTCACATGAGGTACTGTAATACATATTTTTAAGGCAAATATTCCAGGTCTCAATTCTCAGCCATGCACTTCTATACCCCATAGTGTTTTAGAGACAGCAGCATTCTCTTTATATTTCAGATTTGTAACAGCGACCACCTGTAATGATCACATTAACTATTATTTGCAATGATCATAAATAATAGCTAGGCTACAGGTGGAGTAAAAACATCAATATTATGCAAATGAGACAGTTACAATTCAAAGGCGTTACTATTTTATTTTTATCCGACAACCCTACTGAAAGCGGTAATTATTAAATAAACATTATTTAAATTTATAAAGATTAAATATAATTTGGTATGTAAGTATAATCAGATTTCTCAAAGTATTGAAGATTAGGTAATCAGCTTGAGTCGGTAAATACGAAGTTCATAAAACGCGAAGTTCACTCCTGTTTTATTGGCCCACATTGATCGTTGGTTGTTAGGTAAGTAGTTAGTTGGTTCTTCCAGCTAATATGCCACTGGTTTTTTTTCCAAGTGATTAAACGTAGTCTGCCAAAATAGCGTCTGACCTAGACATTAACAACACAAAGAGCCGATATAAGCCGGGGGAAGATTTTTGGAAAAGAGCACATTTTTTGAAATATAGATCATCAATAATGAACAAAACTATTCTTGGAACTGCTGATAATGGAAGAGTAAAATAAGTAATATATATATGTTCCTCAACATTTTAGAAATTTCATTTTTGGACGTATAATCCAGAAATTTGAAAATATAATCACAATATTATTTAAGCCTGATTATTTAAGATTACCTAAAGAAGGATTTTTTTCAAAACTTTAGTAAAACAATAAGTAAGGTCCTAATAAAATTGACGATTAACTGAAGTAATTCTTTACGCCCTAATAACAATCTAATAATTCAATAATTTATTATCTAAATATTAAAAATGACTTGAAAGAAAAGGTGAAAAACATGGTGATTGCGAATCAGCTCAGCTCCGCTTAGGTAAGAGATTGGCTCAATGGTAGCGCACTACATTCTATGAGATGGTCCCAGGTTCGAGTCCAGGGATGCCCTCAGATTTTTTTTCTTCCTAGGCACCTCTACTACACTTCATGGTCCGTATTGTGTGTAACAAGAGATTACTGCCCGGAGATCAGCAGTACACTGAGAAGCCTCCAGGCGCCAATAACCATAGATGTTAATGCACCTTAAAAAAATAGCTAAACTCCATAAAATCGCACCAGTTAACCGATTTTCTCTAAAAAAGGAATTTTAGCTATGTATTTAACGTTTCATAATATTATAGAGGTGATGGAGCCATATACTAAACCTATATGACAACTCCTAATGATGATCCTAATGCGACAGCTCTCCCAGAATCAGAAAATAAATCACCCTAAAAGATAAACCTGTGAATAACTGAGGGGGAGGGGAAGTAACGATAGATTTTAACCGGAATCTCACTTTAGGGTTACGTCGTTCATATACACGAGACCAGACCAAATCACTTTCTGAAAAAAAAAAAAAAAAAAAAAAAAAAACATTACTGGTCTGAGGAGATCCTAAACATGCAATTATGGAGAGACACAATTTCAAAAATTTGACACTGTATCCAATAATTTCTGATGATTATATATAAAAAAAAAATTAAAATTATATTTTTGCTAGATATAAATTATAGTCTTACATTATGATCTAGATGTAGTTTTAATTTTCTTTGTGTCACTATTTTCTGAATCCTTTTTGAATAGGAGGCATTTCCTGCTGGCCGACAACATCTCTGCGAATCATCGACAAGGCAGCAAATCTGATCCGGAGGTCCCCGTGAATCATCTTCGCCAGTGCTGAAGCCATTCGTACTTTCTCCACCTCCTCTCTGCATTGGCCTTATACAACAAAATTAAATAATTAAACAGCTTCAAATAAGATAATGAAGGTTAATTGTAAAAATTTTTATTTTTAAACATTATGATGAATTTCTCTAACATTTATTAGAGCAGAATTAGCTCTAATAAAGATTTATTTTTACTACTGTAAGACGATTCAACAATAATTGTAAAATGCCCGTATTTTATATACCTTAGCTTATACCTTGTTTAAAGAAGGATTAACGTTGAACCTCTAACTGTCTTGAACGCAGAATGGTTTTTAGTGTTTACAATATTTCGAAAGCTTACACTCTTTACACTTCTTTGGCCAAAAACATCATGTGATCTAGAGCCTGTTTAGCAAGAAGAATATTTGTGGACTCAACGCCCATTGGATAGTTTTCTTCGTTACAACCAGGTTGAACACTTTGGAAGTAAAAAAAGAAAAGACTAAAAGTGGGCTTGATATTTCTAATAAATATCCTTGAATGGCGACATTAATCACCTGGACATGCTAGCTGCCATTCTTTTATTTCTTTTATGGAGATAACATGCTAAAAACAATGTATTTGCAAATAACGATTTGATATCAAAAATTTGCAAAAAAGATTTTACTTTGAAAATGTAAATAGTAAAACTCGGTTGTCTATCTGGTGTCCTATTTTCTGCTTTAGAGTTCCTTTTTAATCTTCTGAGTGTAAACATAGTTTAGATGTGATCGAACACACAATTTATATTATTTAAGTCAATAAAATTTTAAAAAAATGCTCCAGGAGTTTTACAATTTTAATCGATGCATATTTACTGAGTGATCAGTTCAGTAATATGTCAGTATATTTGCTCTGTTTTCTTAAAATTGTTATCGCGTAATGTTTTTTTTTCTTCAATGCAACGCGACAATACAAATTTAACATTTAATCGTGATTTTGTGCAATAAAAGAATGAAAGCTATGAAATAATACTATTTAACAAAGATAAAGTATTTGGGGTTCGTTCGTGTGTACGTATAGTGCTTACAATTTACGGTTAGTGAGCGAAATAGATTCTGGGGCAAGTTGTACATCAGGACCAAAGAGCAAGTTCTTTATTGAACGGTTTGTGAGTTCTTACCTTTCGAATACAGTAAATGTACTGTAATATTCATTAATAATATTTATTCAACTATATATTCGAGCTCGGGCTTAATTGTAAATGTCAAATAAAAATAATTAATATACAAAAAACAATAAATTTAGATAAAAAAAGATTTTATTTATGTTATGAAACCAATCATTATCAAAATTGCCACACAAAAACTGAACCCTAGTTCTATTAACAGCCGCATCAGAGCGCCACCTTCAGTCTCCAAGTAAACGTCACCTACGCATTACCTCTCTCACTTAAAAGCTGTAGGAGGATTTTTTTTTTTTTTTTAAGGCGCGTCAACATCTATGGTCATTGGCGCCCATAGCCTTCTCAGTGCACTGCCAGCCTCCGGACAGTGTTCTCTAGTTAGAAAAGGAAATGAATAAAATCCCACCATTTGTTGGGCTTAATTAATCAGTCACCAAGTGAATCTTGACACGACTCTCATTCATTTATTCTAAATAATACAATTAATTCAATATAATTTCTTTAAAATTTGGAATGTTTACAATGTTTAGTTGGGATGGCCACAAAAATGGTGGTGGGGATTTGAAGCTCAAAGTCAAAGCCAACAAAGCTTGTGCAAATTTTGATTTAAACTGACATATCGCCAATAGCCCCTGTAAAATCAATTTTTTTTTTATATATATTAAATTGTTTCAAATAAAAGTGATAAGTTTTCATCTATGCATTAGTATTCCAAGTTTAAAGAGAACCATTTTGTAAAATCACACTTCCTACTAACCGATTTTCTTCAAATTTAGAATTTTGTCATTGTTTTTAATGTATATTTATTATGTTTAACTCATAAAACCATACTTTGAACTAAAGTGGCACTTTAATGGAAAGTATAATGCTAATGTTTCTGAGAATGTTTCAAATTAAGGTTATAGGTATTTATGTATGTTGATAGTAAGCGAACATTAAAGAAAAACTGAAAAATATAAAATCTATTTGATAAAGTCACACTTCTGGTGATGGATCTTGCCTGCGATTTTTTGTTTTTAAGATATTGTATTCACTCACAAAATCACAGAACATAGGCCAAAAACATTTTTTTTCTTACTCAAGATACGTGAAAATATGTAAGTATTTCCAGTGTGAAAACTCGATTTCGAAAATTTGAAACGATGCGATGATACTTCTCTCTTGGAATAAGAAAAAGTAAAAATATTAAAAACTATTGAAAATTGTGTTATGAAGAAAATTTGGCGAGAATCGGTCAAGAATGATGATTTTTATACAAACAACTAGTAAACTTTTAATTTTTCTTTATTATTTGTTTATATTTGTTCTAAAAAGTTATGTTGTATATTTCAAAGTTTTACTAAAAAAAAATTTTCCACATCTTCATATATGTAGATAGCCCTTGATAAAGCCAGGAAACTCTGTCGAAACGTTGGCATAATTAAAAATGTTTCTTTCTTGACCGATCCTCGCCAAATTTCTTTATAATATAATTCATCAAAGGTCAACAAATACTTTTATATTAAAATTGAAGAGAAAAATAGAATTTTCTCGAGAAAAATCTTTTCTCAGGGCCCGATTTTTGTTAACTAAGCTCTTGCTCACAGTTTTTATTAATTAATTTACTAAACGTTTAGTTCCTAAAGCATAAAATTTGATTACTTCTGTTAATACAATTATTACTTAAAAAATTGTCATTAAACCTAGCACTTTTAAGGTAAAGTGCTTATGTACAAACTTTGTTTTGTTTATCACAGAATCTTCACGTTTTTGGAAAAAATTTAGTGTGAATTTAGTGTAGACTTTCTTTTACTGCTGTTACTATAATTACATATTATAGTAACAGGTTGATAAGATATTTTGCTTGATCATTCTGTTTGTCAAGAAAGATGATTTTTATACAAACAACTAGTAAATTTTTAATTTTTCTTTATTATTTGTTTATGTTTTGTGTGATGTAAAATGTTATGTAGTATATTTCAAAGATTAACCGGAAGTACCACTTTAAACAATATTTTTAAACAAAACATAAAAAAAATGCCTTCTAGTTGATGGTTTTTCTTCCTACCTGATCTTGTGTTAGTATCTAACCGGATTATCATAATGTTTTGAACCCCCTGCCTTACTTTCTTTTACTCCTGATAAAAGAGGTAGTATTGTTGCGATAGTGTCAAATTTACGAAATTGTGTTAGCAACGGATATATAGATGTTTGGAGGTCCAGTCAGTATGAAAAAAATGTTTTTACCAAAAGGCTTCCTCTGAAGTACCATGTTAATATAATGTATGATTCTATCACCGATATAATAATGAAGTACTCTAAAAGCAGAATAAGTTTGTCTAATTATTATGATTTCTTTTAAACAAGGATTGAATATAAAAGTTATTTTTAAAACTAAAAAATTAATTCGCGTCAGTAAGCCCCCACTTTAACTACTCAATTTTAAGAAAAATTTCGTGCAAAATTTTGAACTTTATGAATTGATAATTGATAGTTATTTTTTAATCGATATTTTTAAAAATCCTATATGATTTTTATATAAAAGTAAAAATTAATTGTTAACATTTTGTTTATTTCAACAAAAATTAATTATCCATCCTTTTAAGAGATTTATGTTTTGCTCAGAAATAAAATCTCAAAAAATAAAAATCGTACCTGATAATCGGTAGGTTTTACTATTGGACTTTTTGTTAATTCGCAATTGTAAACAAAGAGTAGATAAATTAATATTCAATAAAATACAGATTGAATGGACCTCTAGGAATGAATCGTCTACATTTAGAAAAGGTTACTGTTTTGAACTTAAATTCTTCTTAAGTATATTTTATTTAGTTAATTAATTATGTATTTTCCAATAATAGGTATTTAATTTTTAGAGAAACGAAAGGATGTTGTTTAATTTTTTCTCCCTCATGGAGAAGAAAACATGGCAATTTGATTTTATAAATTCATCAAAAACTTTTAATTTGAATTTATCCAGACAAAATAATTTTTTTTTTTCCTTTTTATATCTACATGTTCAATAAATTTTAAAAATATGAAGATTTGGTGCAGATACAATGTTCATCTAAATTGTCCATTTATCCAACTCTTTTTGATTGTTTTCAGTAAAAAATTAGGCCAAAACTTATCAATTCGAAAAATCTCTGCATGTTTATCTCATATGACTCAGCATGTAAAATTGCTGTAAGGTATGACATTTCGACAGTCAATAATTTCTTTTATTTGTCAATAAATGAAATTGAGTTTTATTTCTGGGAGAAAAAATTGCCGCTCATGGAATAACCGTTATTTATGTCACATTTTTTTTCTCAAAATAACACTCATGGTTTGATTTTCTTTTAGTTTGACTAGACAATAAAAGTAAAATGGTAATATAAATAAAAAAAATGATTTCTAAAGATAAAAAATAAAAACCTAAGTCGTGATATGAATCTTTACAAAATATAAGTAATTATTGATTTCAATCCCTGCTTTTAAACTTGGAATGCTAACTGCACACATACATATAAACCTATCATTTTGATTTATCACATTTTTCAGATAAGTGATTAAATAAGTGATTTTTTGGTAGTTCTGCGGAATTTGTGGAGTTAAATTTCAAATTACATATGTTTGGAGCAATGTTACTGCGCTCTATTCTGGACTATAGCCTAATCTAAGAGGCCTACTAGCTGCCAGGGTAGGTAGTTGCCTCCCAACACCTTAGGGCAAATGGGTCAAAGAATATTATTAACAGCAAACGTATGAGAAACTCGTGTGAGTGTTTCACACCAGATTTTATTCGTACTCAGGGCACATCAATAATTATATTTTCTGTTAAAAGTCAATTCTTTTTCTTACAATAAGTAAGAGAAAGTTAAAACACAAGGTAATCAAGTAATTCGCATGACAGTTTAACAATTACTTGATTCTAAACAAGAACAATCAAGGGTTGTCCTTAATAAGGAAAAGAATTTCACACTTCAGTCTACACAGAATTTTTGTGCCTATTTACATGCAACGTTCTATCCCTTCTTGAAACTTTTTTTTTTTTTTAATATCATCACCCTACAAAAAGCCTCTATATATTTATTATTTTTTAATAGGATTTAAAGGTGCCTAACTTAAAAACTGGGCTATCGTTTTTGTTTCGATGGCCCAGTTTCCATTGTCCGCAAGGTGAAAGGAATACCTCGAAAATATCTTATTTACTAGACATTTTATGTAAAAAATATGATATATGTCTTTACTAAATTTGAAAGTATAAATTTTAAATTTGATTACTTAGTCCTCCACTATTAAGTCTACATTTTTATACACTGAAATAAAAATGCATTCCAATTAAAAGTTTTAGGTTTAAGAAGCGAGAGAGAAGGGAAAATATTAATTCAAATTAATATTTAATGCAAAAACGATTGCAGAGTTTTGAAGGACCACATTATATTTTGAAATTAGAATTTACTGTTGTTTGGAAAAGTTATCTTTGAATATCAATAAATCATAAAAAACAGTCTGTCCAGGAATTTAATAAGCTGAAAAATTTCAGTTCTGTACAAAATACCTAGGAGGTATTTTCTGGGGGCGTAGCCTTCCATCTGGCGAGCTAGTTTAAAAAATTTTAATCGTAGCAACAACTATTTATGAAAATATGAAGTTTCTTTTTCTTAATCATTGCATCAAATAATTTTTACTTAATTTCTCCAGTGGTTATACCAATAAATTGATTAAAAACCATTTATTTGTAATTAGAGAAATTTAAAATTAGGGGAAATTGTCAAAATCACTACAAGCTCCATTAATGTTTGTAAAATGTATTTCCATTTAAAATAAACAAATAAATTAATTAATTCTTCTGGATCTTAATAGTGGAATGAACGAAAAGGGAAATTCTTCCATTAAGGTATGATGACATATCAATCTTGAACATGTTTTTTTTTTTTTTAAATTTAATTGTAACTAAAATATAGTCCTCTTTTAAAAGTTGATTAATTTTTAAGTTATGAAGAAAATTTAAAAATAGAAAAAATTAAATATGTAGCTTACCAACTGATAAATATTATCAATCTAGTTTTAATGTACGAAAACCAATAATATAATCATTCACACAATTAACTTATTCATTCTGCAGTATCTTCTTCGCATCACAACCAACCGCCTGACACCAGGACACGGATAGAATATATAAACGAGCAACAACTTAGAAAACATGAACAGTTTGGCCAACAGTAGTTGGAAAAATTATCGTATCCTTCATTGATTTTATAATTTTTTCTTTTATTTTTGGTAAGATTTTATTAATTTGTTTATTTTTATACATTATTTTAAATAGTATTTTAAATAGTCATTCGTGTACAAAATATGTATTAAATACTAAATGTTTAGATAAATTCATTTTCTTATGAATTTTGTTTCCATTAAATAATAAAAGAATTTAACTTAATAATGATACTGATAGATATTTGATTCTATAAAATGTATTCTTTTAATTTGTAATTGTAAGAAAAATATAGAAATTGGCGGGCAGACCATTTTTAACATTCATTCTTTTTGATTGGACAATGAACCCATATGCTCATCCTAAAGCGTCAGGGTACCCAGCTTTCATTGGTTATGAATGCGTGTCCTGCTTATGTTCCACCAATCGTTATATTATTCTCTTTTAAATAGTGTTAGTGTTTATGCTTTGGTCATTAGAAAAAGTAAACATAATTAAAAACTGTGTTACTTAATATTATTATACAAAAGGTGAGCTTATGTTTTTTTTTATTCATGAACGCTAAGTTATTGTTTAGTGAACTTAGGAACAGGTTTTTTTTTCCTTTCTTTTTTGTTCTTTGTTATATTCATTGGCTTTTTATTCTCGATAATTGGCTAATTCTAACATTGTTGGTTATGATTTAGTGTTTCAAGTGTTTATGTAAACTTTTGTGTAAATGGTGAAAAATAAATGGTTAGAATATTTTAAATTATTAATTTTTTATTTTATTTTAGTTATTACACTTAACTTAATACGATGGATTTAACTTAATGGTTACAGCAATGTTTGGTAGCAACTAGCTAATATTTTCGCGGTTTGTTAATTTATTTTATTCCATCTAATGTGAATTTCTAATGTATTTATTAAAATTAAAGAAATTTTTATTAAAATATTACGCGTTCGATAGTATTTTTTTTACAGATTATGGAATGTTTCATATTATACTCTGCTCCTTATTTCTTGCATAGTATGAAGTTTTTTCTTTTAGGTTTTGGACTTTATTCATTCAAATATCAAATTAAAATAATAATAAAAATGAATTTTAATTATGAAAAATAACTATTTTTAGGTGAGTTTTTATTTTTATATTTTCTTATTTGCTTTAGTGTTTTTTTTTTAGTTGGGCCCATTTAAACTGATTATTACTATTATTATAGTAAACTTTTAAAAAGAAATATTTACATAGTCAAGAAAATAGTGTACAAATATTCTGTTGTAGGTTGTAACAGAACGCGTGACCTTTTTTATAACAGCCCCTGTTACTTTTCTACAACATTTTTATTTGTGTTTTTAAAAATTTTTTAGCATTAAATGAAACAGTATTTAGTTAGGAATGACAGTACTGTATTAATTTTGTTAAGTAGTATCTATTTAAACGATGTAGCCTCAGTAACTAATTAATTTTGTATTAAATTATAATTAATTGATAAAATTTGTAACACACAGTGGCTGATATTTAATATTTCAGTGTTTTTTTTTAATATTGTAAGTGATTTATTTTAAATCTGTTGGTATTTCCGAGTGTTTTGGGAATTAATAGGGAAAGAATTGGGAAATCAGATAGAATTTCAGTAATTTTTTCTTTCCCCATTTTTTTAATTTAAACACTTACCCTTTTTTTTTAATAAATAAGTTTTTTAGAGTTTGTATAAGTTATAAAAAGTTTGTTTTCAATGAATATTCAAAGAAACATTTTTAAGAAACGCATTAAACTGTATATGTACACTTAAGCACAGCTTTGTATTTGAATTAAGGCTTCATAAAATTATCAATAATTAGTTAGTATTTAAAATTCTTTTAAGAAGAATTAGGAAGTTCTTTGTGATTTTTCACAATCATTTTTTTTAAACAATGTGATGTGTTTTTTGACAGCTTTCGTTTCTTTTTCGCTTTAATCCAATTTTAGTTTATGCTATTCAGTATCATTAAATGTGTCAATCAGTTCCTAAGTTTAGATAATTTTAAAAGATTCACCCAGCCTTCTTCCAGTAGTGCTGTAAGACGTTTCTTCTATTAATAATTTATTGTAGCTATACTGTGACAGTTTACTGTTTATTCCTACACATTCCAGAATTGAGTTTTGTGGAGTTTTGTTGCAATTTAGCAAAGAAAATGAAGTTTGTTTTAAACTTTTTTCTTTTTTTAAGTATTGCTTACAGCTTTTAGTTTAAATTAAATAGTGTTGGACCATACAGCCATAGTCACTGCAACCTCGGTGAGTCCATTGTGCCACACAGTTATTTAGAGCACATTCTCTCCATACCTGTCTTTTTGACAAGATAAGAATATGGAATGAGACTTTTGCACGAATTCAACCTGTAGCAAGCAACCTTTCATATTGACAAATACCCTTTTCCTTTTGATCTGACATCAGCTGCCTCCTGCTAGGCCCTACAGTGCAACGGCTTCTTAAGTCTTATTGGCCAAACTTTAGGCCTAGTATATTTTAATATTAATCGCCCATGAACTTGACGGAACAGTAAAAATCTAGGAGGATATCTATTGATAATCTTTTCTTCTTTAATTTTTCTGAGATTTTTCGGCTACCAGTTCTGCTCATAATGGGTAAGAAATTCAGTAAATATTGCAAAAGGACTCTGATTCGATGCGTAGCCTTGAAGAACTTTCAAAAGCAAAGAAACCCGCCACCTCATTGTCTTTATGCCCAAGCGAAAAAGACATTGTTTTGATTCATAAGTCTTTTTTAGAGTATCCAATCATCTCAATCAATAATTGAGCTGCTATCAATTGACAGCTCTGAAAACGGCTGTCTGAGATGATGAAGACACTGGAAAGCTGACCTAGATTTAAAAGACTTGACCTCTGTTTGACCTCTACAGCATTTAATTCATAGTATTTTTATTTTTTTGTATATCTTTATTGTCTTAGATTCTTAAGCCGCGATTTTCTGGTTTTAGTGTGTTCTGCTTTGCTCCAATTTGCCTTGCGAGTCATTTTCATTTTTGACAAATGCAGTAAAAACTTATTCATTTCTGTATTTTTCTAGCATTATATTTACATAATTTATTTTTGCTTTTCCTTTTTGTAATTTTTTAATTTTCTAATTAATTAATTTAAGTCATTTTTTAATTTTATAAGTTTATATTCTTTGTAATTTTTTCTAGCATTATGTTTACTTACTTGAATCTTTGCCTTTTATACAAAATTATCCGTTTTATTTTTCCGAAACCAATCCTTCTTTTCCAATTAATACAGAGATTCGAGCAGTGTTTTCTTCATTCCTTTTTCCCAAAATCTTCTTTGGCCTTTTTCTATGCTTGCTATCTTTCTTATTTGCATATCTTAGTAGTCTTTTTCTTCCATTCAGAATAACATGGCCGAACCAACTTAAGTACTTGTCTCCACAAACATCTAATTTCTTAAGTGTTAAATGTGTAGAGGGCGTGGCTATAAAGTTTTTCACTGCAACATAAAAGTTCGTGTGGGTCTAGAAAAGAAAAGGATGAGGTATAGATAATATCTGTTTTGGTTTTTCATTTTTCAAAGTTGACACTGAACACACAAAAAAAAACAACTTGTCTGGACAGAATTTCGCCATGACCGTGGCGAAAATAGACCTTTCCCTTCCAATCTTCCATCTAGCTATTCTAAGGATTACCCTCTCGCTATCCCCCCTATCAGTAGGTGAAATGATGTGACAATTCTAAGAAAGACACCGGTGTTTTCCCAGTTTTTAAATCTCTGAATGACAGCGTTGCAATCCATCAGGTGGTAAATTGGTGACTCCTTCAGCTCATCACTCTGCAACTCTGCTGACTTCTGCAACCCATCCATTCTAGGTTGAGCTTCTTCAGGCGCTTTCTGAGTTTACAGTGCTCTCTGAAAAAACCTGTTAGCATTAGAAGCTTATATTTGCTCAGACTTTATCTGGCGTAGATGTTCAGAGAAGTCTTAGCCTCATCCTGAGAGGATTCTTTTGAGCAATAATTTTTTAACTTCCTTCTATTTCTGAGCTGTTCCCGAAGAGATTGGTCGCTTATCTCTGAAGAGGATTCCGGCCTTTCCTAGCTAGGGTGTGGGCAGTCTTAATTAGCTTCCATGCCAACATAACCTGGCATCCAGAAAATTTATTATTTCTGTCCAGGTCATTTATTTCCATTTTCGAACTAATGACACCCAAGCTCAATGGCAGCATGGCTATCGAAGAGAATCACATTTTCCTGATTCTGATACTTCCTATTGATGTTGAAGTGGACATATCCTTCAATTGCGTGAAGTTCCGCCAGGAAAATGTGAGAAATTGACCATAGACTCCTAGTCTGGTTCTTGGCCCTTACACTCCCAGCCCAGTCTCATCAGAAATCCTTGACCCATCGTACCCAAAGTGGAATATGCTTTATTATCAGAGAGCTCACTCACTTCTTAAGGACAAATTTTTGGCCAAACATTATTTCTTAATCATCCCATCTCTAAGGGAGTTCGAGAGGATTGAGGCAGATATAGGAATTCAAACTCTCTCTAGGGCCAATGCATCCTTCTCTTCTAGGTATTCTGGGGATAGTATCCTTCGCCATTCTCACCATTCCTCACTTAGTGTGAGATTAAAGATAACCTGCATCTCGACATTGGAGAGAATTCTAGGGAAAATAAATCCTCTCCTGTCAACCAGTAAGCTAATGGGGGTATTAGAGCCTCCTCCATCTCCCCAAAATAATATGCAGGCGCCTTCACAAATAAGGAAATCCGTCAGCTTAGCAGCCAATGTTTGCCCAGACAACAGCTGCAAGCCTCAGAGCTTTTTTGGTGCAACAAAGTCTTAGGATGTCACCCCCCTTAGTTTTCTCATATTTTTTATTTTTTCTTGATGAGATTGATCCTTATCCTACAAAAAAAAGTTCCGCCCCCATTAAGGGAGAAACACCACCACCTCTTACTCTACTGTTAATACAATTATTAATTAGTTTATTAAAATGCCTCTTAAGTCAACTAACAAAACTTGAAGCAGCTATTTACTATTAAATCTAATTGACTTGTCTACTAGAAGCGCACCTAATAAATTTTTCCAAAACAATGTTTCAAATAAAAGTAGTATGTTTTTTCTCTATGGAATTTAACATTTTAAGTTTAAAGGAATCATTTTTGGGAAAAATCACCCCCACCCTGAA